>CABHPR010139153.1:0-42904 GCA_902168415.1 Peromyscus melanophrys | reverse complement strand
AGAGAGAGAGAGAGAGAGAGAGAGAGAAATGATAGAATAGATGGTAGATTATTGAATCTACTCTGAAAAGTATGGATATGATATAGATAAAAAGATTATTGAATCTACTTTTAAAAGACAATTACTAGTTTTAAATACTTTACATTGAATTGGATTTTTGTATATTGTATATAAATTATATATATTGAGATTGATATTGTTAGAAAATGCTGTACATATATTTCTAATCTTGTTCAGGATATTGTACTTATACAGTTCATTTAACAATGTAATGCAATTTGCTAATCCTTGAATGTTATTATTACCAACTATTAGGATATAAAGAAATGAAAGTTGGTAGTTAGACATTACAGTCGAACTTGTGGTCATATTAGGTATGTTTTCAAGGTCGAGCAGATATATTTTAGATAGACAGGTCATCTTCAAACCTTTCAGAGATCTACAGAATGTGGTATTTAAAATGTTTTAATAACTTAGAAATGTTTTCTTTTTTTTATGACTATGAGACATGTCAGCTCCTGGCAGCACCAATCTACTTCAGAGAAGATATGGGCATTGAAGAAACTGCATATGGAGTTAACTTCATTGTGGCAAAAGTTAGCCACTGGACAACAAAGTGTCCTCGAATCGACTGCTGACAAACAGGACAAAATGGACAGACAGGACACGACACAAAGGACTACCGATTCTTGCCAAGACAAGTGTGGTTGTGCCTTTAGCAACAGGCATCCTCTGAGGCCAGGACAATATGGCACCATCACTGAAGTGGCCTTTGTAATTCAGAAAAGGTACAGTGCCCTTTTCTTTGAAGGCAGCTGAATAGGCAGTGGACCGATGGCTTCTGATGTGCAGTGGACCGATGGCTTCTGATGTGCAGTGGACCAATGGCTTCTGATGTGCAGTGGAACAGCAGCTGAAACAGTTATCTTGAAAGAGTAACTAGGCTGATGGAGTCTAACCTCTCAATGGTAGACTGGCACTTAATAAAAGAGATGAAGACAGCTGGGCAGTGGTGGCGCACGCCTATAATCCCAACACTTGGGAGGCAGAGGCAGATGGATCTCTGTGAGTTCGAGACCAGCCTGGTCTACAGAGCTAGTCCAGGACAGGCTCAAAAGCTACACAGAGAAACCCTGTCTCGAAAAACCAAAAAAAAAAAAAAAAAAAGAGTTGAAGCCACCCACAAGCTGAGAAGAATGGGATGTGGAGAAGAACAGGATGCTGAGATGAAGCCACCCACAAGCCAAGAAGAATGGACAGCTGATTTCCAAGAACACCAACAATTTCCAGAATTTAAAATCCTGAATCATGACAGGACACTGGTGGAATTCAGGTGTTTTTGGTATGTGGACTACTCTCACCAAATGTGAGGTCAAACTGTAGGCCTTGTGTACATCCTACTTCACAAATGAGTCTGTCCGATACGCTAAGACTATAGGCTGGAGATGATGCCCCAACGTTGTGGAGAAACCTCGGGTGACTGTCCAGGCGGCTGGCTGTTTCTGTCAACTCACATTTTTTTGGAAGTTACTTGTTTGCACTTCATGTTTTATTAGGTAATATTATTTCCTTCTTGGGTCTCTGAGGGAGTTGAAGATTAGATAGTTATGGTTATAGTTATAGTTAATTGAAAATTAGTAGTTATAGTTATAGTTTTCCTTGTTAAGAATTTCAGAAAAGAAACTCACTAAAGAGGTGTAAGTGTATAAATTTGAAAGACATTTTAAGATAGTTCTCTGTTAGTAATATAAGATAGGACAAAAAGTGAATCAGGTACATTTTGGACTTACCAAAATAGGATAGATAATGGAATATTTTCTCTGAGTTTGTCAAATGTCAATGTCAAATAGACTAGACATTGTTGAGGTATTTATTGCTTGTATATATTGTGTATAGTTATCGTACTTATTGTATATAGTTTTTCTTCTACTAGTTATAGCTTTTTTCTTTTTTCTTTTTATTAGAATAAAAGGGGGAAATGTAGTGATATTTTATTTGTGATGAAATGTGATATTTTATTTGTATGTTAATAAATAAAGTTGCCTGGAGATCAGAGGTCAAATAACCATTAAGCAGAAATCTGGCAGTGGTAGCACACACCCTTAATCCGATAAAATGGCAGGCAGAGTCTCTGTGTGGTCAAGGACACAGCCAAGTGTGGTGACAAGAGCCTTTAATCCCAGTACCAACCATAGAGACCTGGAGGTCTATATAGACAGGCAGTGATGAGGAAGTCATGTGCCTGGGCTTAGAGCCAATGAGAAGGCAGAACAGCAAGGCAATAAAAACACAAGTCAGGCAGGAAAAAACTCCTTCTGGGGAAGCTGCTGCTGGTGGGAAGCTAAAGCTAGTTGTGGCTATTGCTCTGCTCTCTTTGGCTATTTCCTCTGTACTTGGCTCTGTGTTTCTTATTTACTAAGACTGTTTAGAATTTCATCTACAATGAATGACTTAGTTTATGAGAAATGTTTCAAATTGCTTTCCCCTTCTATGATATAAAAGTTAGAGCTTGCCGGGCAGCAGTGGCGCACACCTTTAATCCCAGCACTTGGGAGGCAGAGGCAGGCAGATCTCTATGAGTTTGAGGCCAGCCTGGTCTACAGAGCAAGATCCAGGACAGGCACCAAAACTACACAGAGAAACCCTGTCTCAGGAAAAAAAAAATTCAGAGCTTAAAATTTAATGGAGTTCTGCTAAGCTGGTAGAGCAGTGACTACTTACTGTTCAGTCACAAGCTCAACATTTTAGATTTACTTTGGTTGTCATCTAAATATAAACTTAAAAGTACTTCTCATCAGGCCAAAGAAATCTCTACTCAATCTCTATACCTGGCTCTCTGGACAGAAGGAAAATACACATGCTTTTAACCCAAATCTGTAGTTTTCGCTAGGACTCAAAGGTATGAGTCCACTTCTGCTGTTTTACAGACACCCATTACCTGCTTTGTCTACGATATGGGTTTCAGTATAGATTGGTAATACTAATATATCTAAAACTTTTATGTCATTTTGTAAGGTAAAAATTCATATAGGCCTCAGAGGATTAAAAGAGTCATAAAATTTGGATTCACTTCACAGAGGTCAAAAGGACTCCAGATAAGTACAGCCTAAGTTTTCCCCACATGTTTATACCTGAGGATGGTATTTTTCTCTCTCCTGGTTTTGGGACTCCCACCCTTCCCAATTACTAAGTTCATAAATTTTAACTTCTGTCCTAGTTTGAACTTGTCTCAACAAGTTTCCACTTGGCTGGCAGACACATGCAAGCTTCAGTTGCTGATTACAACCTGCTCCAAACAACTATGAGCTCTGGACTTGCTAAATGATGACACCACCTAGGGATCCACCCAGGGATGGGCCAGCATCTAAAGGGAAGAACCTGACATCCCAAATATTCCAACCATCAGATAAGGTTAAATAAGATCACCAGATGTCCCTGAGCCTAGCACACACCTATTTCCCTTTTATAGATACTCCTAGACAAACGTCAGACATTCAGGGTCCTGAACCCTGGAAATCCCCTCACCCCAACCTCTGCTATGACAAAAACCCTTCCCTGCCTAGGCTCGGAGCTCTCTGCTCTCACCACTGCATCAGCCAGAGAGACCAAGCTTGAGCTTGAATAAAGGCTCTTTGCTTTTACATATGGGATTTGGGGTCTTTTGGGGTTCCCTGTGATCTGGGCATGACACCCCCACTGTCTGTCTCCATTCTCCACCTTGTTTGAGACAGGGTCTCTTGTTCACCAATACCTATGGAGGTCAGCTGTCCCTAAGAACTTCCGGAGAGTCTCCTGCCTCTACTTCTCATCTCACTGTAGGGCCTGGGATTACAGGTTCCTGTTACCACACACAGCTTTACACGGGTTCTGAGGATCCAAACTCAAGTCATCACACTTGTGCAACAAACACTTTACCTGCTGAGCCATCGCCCCCTTGGAAAATGTTTAAGTTGATTCCTGAGCCCTTTGACACAACCTTGGTTATCTTTGACTGCAGGGTATTTACCCACCAACCCCAGAGTTCCCCAGAGTTTTCTTGAGTGAGAGCAGCAGGAAATATTAGATAGAAGGATTTAGAATATGGAGATAAACAGATAGAAAATACAGGATAGCCTCGAGAGGGCCTGGAACCTATTCCAACAGGCCCTGACTGTCTCGGGACGGAGCAAAAGACCTCCCCCTAGCACAGCCAAGTGCAGACCATCTCAGACACCTGCACTCAGGCCCGTGGTCCAATCATCCTCTCCGTGCAGACCTGCTGGGTAAAGCCACTAGGAACCCAAAAATGGGCTCCCACATTTGACACTTTGTTTTCTGAAGTTATCACAAAAGTGTATTAGGTTCATCTTGCACACTTCCTGACTCACACCTAGGTTTAACCATCTCCTTGGTTCCTTTAAGTAAGAACATACTCTAGGTAGAGGTGGAGTTCATCGTGAGTGAACAATGGCATTTCTAGGTAGTTCCAATACAGAGCTGAAGTTTATACTGACAGACTGAAGCAGTTCACCTCAACTCATCCATCTTCCATCTGGGTCTGTAGTCTCCCATGTTGGAAGTGCAAATTCTGTCTGTTTGTGTGTTGTTTGTTTGAGCTAAGGTCTCACTCTGAAGTCAAGACTGACCTCGGACTCACTGCGTAGCCTAAGATGGTCGTGAATTCTCAGAAATCCTCCTGCCTCAGCATAATTACTTTTTTGTTTTGTTTTTTTGTTTTGTTTTGTTTTTTATTCTTTGGAGGCCCAGCACCCAACTCCCAAATAAATACATGGAGATGTATTCTTACTACGAATGTCTGGTCTTAGCTTGGCTTATTTCTAGCCAACTTTTCTTAAATTATCCCATCTAATTTTTGTCTCTGGGCTTTTTACCTTTCTCTATTCTATATACCTTTCTTTCCTTCTTACTCTGTGGTTGGCTGTGTGGCTGGGTGGCTGCCCCTTGGCAGCCTCCTCTCCTCCTTTTCTTCATCCTCTCTCTTCTCTTTTCCTCCTTCTCTTTATTCTCTCTGCCTGCCAGCCCCGCCTGTCCCTCTCCTGCCTAGCTGTTAGACATTCAGCTCTTTGTTAGATCAATCAGGTGTTTTAGACAAGCAAAGTTTCACAGCTTCACAGTTAAACAAATGCAACATAAAAGAATGCAACACATCTTTGCATCATTAAACAAATGTTCCAGAGCACAAACAAATGTAACCCATCTTAAACTAATATTCTACAACACCCTCGTTTCCCAATTGCCAAATTACAGGCATCTCATCATATCTGACTCTAAATTCTTAATTATCCCAATATAACTAGTCATTTACATTATCAAGCAGTATGCTTTTAAAAATCCTAGACTGACCGTATCACCAGCAACATTATTAAAAAGTTAAAATAGGGTGAGCAAGACCTGAGAAGAAAAAGGCACTTGCCATTGAGCCTGACAACGTGAGTTCACTCCCTGGCACCCACACGGTGGAAGCAGAGAACTGACTTCTCCAAGTTGTCTTCTGACCTCCACATGCATTCCATGGCCCACATGCCTTGATTCTGGAGGATACCATTCCCTCCTGTTCACTGCTGCTGGCTCTTATCATCTTTCCACCCCCTCCTCCACAAAGAGTGGATGTGCCATTGATGTCCCCTTAGGGCTGAGAATTCCATAGTCTATTATCTGTTGCACTGTGGCCAGTCATGGATCTCTGTGTTAATCACCATCTACTGCAAACAGAGATTTCTTTGATGAGGGTTGAGAGATGCACTAATCTATGGGTATAATGATAACTCATTAGGAACCACTTTAATACTATTTCGATTTAGCAGAATAATAGTAATAGGTTCTTTCCTAGGACCTAGGACCTGTCTAGCCATAGGTTCTTAGCCCAACGTTGGTGCCAGGCTTTGGTTTCATCTTGTGAAGCAGGACTTAAATTAAATCAGAAGTGACTGGACACTCCCATGATGTTCAAGTCGATATTGTACCAGTGGGCACGTAACTCCAGTGATTCTCTTCTGGATAAGACTCATGGTTACTTTTCTCCTCCGGTAGCATGTGTAATGCCTTCCACTGCTATGAAAGCTAGCCAGTCGGGTTCAGTTTCCAGGTCAGTACCAGCTTGTTATCTCCATGCTCTGTGACTCAACTACATGGTATGTGTGCACACACACACACTAAACAAACAAACAAACAAACAAACAAACAATAAATAAATAAATAAATAAATAAATAAATAAATAAATAAATAAATAAATAAATGCAAAGCTTTTAAGTTAAAATATTTCTGTGGTAGCCGGGCAATGGTGGTGCATGCCTTTAATCCCAGAACTCTGTGAGTTCGAGTCCAGCTTGGTCTACAGAGCAAGACCCAGGACAGGCACCAAAACTACAGAGAAACCCTGTTTTGAAAAAAAAAACAAAAAACAAACAAACAAACAAACAAACAAACAAAAACCTATTTCTGTGCTTATAGAACCCTACTAGGGACATACAGTTAAACTGATATATCTTAAAGTTATCGGGAATTCCATTCTGGGTATTATAACACCAACCATGTGCACAGCATAGTATACTAAACCCCAGCTTCTTAACCTGCAGGATGGATCATATGGAGTCATGTAATTGAATGCAGAGGTTGTGAAAAGAAAAATTGGCAATAATAAAATGGTTCTGAATGCAGTGACCAAAAAAAAAAAAAAAAATGAATTCAAATTCAAACATGTAACAAATCAGAGGCATTTCTGACAGGGCTGGCATATGTCACAACTGCATTGCAACCTTGGTCCTGAACACACAACATGCTTGCTTTGCACATCATGCCACACAGCAGGGACAGACACCGACTCAAACACCTTGGCTCAGATTTTGGAGTATTATATATTATGAATTACATGGATTTCATATACATACAAAGTGTTCAGTTCTTCTGGTTTCTACAAACATGTTTAATCACAACAAAGACAGCGGTTTCTTACCATTGTTCCTCAGTATGTATCGAAATAGCATATCCTTGGATTGTAGTGTGTTAAAATATTTGATTTTAAAATCCCTGTTGACATGTCATCTTTCTCTTGTTGTAATAAAATACCCTGGTAAAAGCAACGTAATGGAGAAAGGGTTTGTTTTTCTAAGATTTATATTGTTATGTGTGGGTGGGTGGGTGGGTGTGTCTTTGCACCTGTGTGCAGGTGCCTGCAGAGGCCAGAAGAGGGCATCAGATCCCCTGGAGCTGGAATTACAGGCAGTCATGAGCCATCTGTCATGGATGGGGCAAATGAAATCCAGTTCTCAGAAAAAGCAACAAGGCTCTTAACTACTGAGCCACCTCTATTTGGGCACAAAGCTAGGATATGATTTGTCCTTACAGGCCAGCCAAGGCCACGGGGAACCCGACATACCTAGTCACATCACATCCACAGTCAAGGTCAGAGAGCAATGAATTAGGGCATGTATGCTAGTGTCCACTCACTTTCTCTACTCTGACAGAGTTCAGAGTCCTCTGCCCAGGTGGTGATGGTGCCCTCAGGGGGTGGGTCTTCCCACCTCAATTAGCATAGTCAAGATACTGCCCCACAGAGGTGCCCACAGGCCAACCTAATCTAAACAATTCCTCATTGAAACTCCCTTCCCATTGATCAGGCGTGGTGGCACAGGCCTTTAATCCCAGCACTCAGGAGGCAGAAGCAGGCAGATCTCTGAGTTCGAGGCCAGCCTGGTCTACAAAGGGATATGCAGAGAGATGCGGTCTCAAAAAACAACATCAACAACAAAGAACTCCCTTCAGTTGATTCTAGATGTGTCAATTTGGCAGTGACCTCTCACCAGAGCTCAAACTTGAGTTTGACAATTGTTGTGAATTCCAGCTTGGGTTTGAGACAGAATTTCTGCCCATTTCTGAAATGGTCTTAAATATGTGTCTTCCATTTTGTGCTATGTTAATGGGGAGCATTCCCAGCATTAGCAGTTAGAAAATCAAATGTCATTCAACTCTGAAAACTGGTGAAGATGTTCTGTGTCCTGCAGTATCAAATACTCAACTAAGATTTAATACTGTGTGTAATATAAACAAGCACATCAGTCCTGTTAGTATGAAATTTTGCTTCCATCTTTAGCAAATGATAAAACCCCATGTATAACAAAGGATTATTATAAAATGAATTTCTCCACTTTTATTTCTCTACTATCAGTAAATGTTTGATTTGTGTGCATTTTTTAAATATGTATGGGTGTTTTGCCTGCAAGTATGTCTGTGCACCACTAGCATGCCTGGAGTCACAGAAGGTTGTGAGACACCATGTGGATGCTAGGAAATGCCCCGGGGTCCTCTGAAAGAGCAGCCTGTGCTCCTCACCACGGGTCCACCTATCCCTTCAGTCCCTGTGTACATTGTTTGTAAACCTATGTACCTAGGGTCACATAGAATTTTGAGTGGTATTTTTTATTTCAAGACAGGGTTTCTCTGTGTAGTTTTAGTGCCTGTCCTGGATCTTGCTCTGTAGACCAGGCTGACCTCGAACTCACAGAGATCCGACTGCCTCTACCTCCCAAGTGCTGGGATTAAAGGCGTGCGCCAAGAAGCCCTTTAATCCCAGCATTTGGGATGCAGAGGCAGGTGTATCACTGTGAGTTCAAGCCGAGCCTGGTCTACAGAACTAGTTCCAGGACAGCCAAGGCTACATATAGAAACCCTGTCTCAGAAAAGAAGAGGAGGAGGAGGAGGAGGAGGAGGAGGAGGAGGAGGAGGAGGAGGAGAAGCAGGAGCAGGAGGAGGAAGAGGAGGAGAAGCAGGAGGAGGAAGAGGAGGAGGAGGAGGAGGAGGAGGAGGAGGAGGAGGAGGAGGAAGAAGAAGAAGAAAAAGAGAAGCAACAGGGGCAGCTCTGGAATTAATAATACCCGCCAAACACATCTACATCCTAATTCCTGGACTTGTAAATGTGGAACTTTTTGTTTTGTTGTTTTGTTTTATCCAAGTGCCAGAATTACACTGGGGATTGAATTGAGCGTTTCACGAGAGCCGGGCAAGCACTCTTGTTTTAAGGGAAAGTGGTGGGGAAAGAGATCACTGGGGATCTGGAGAGGCAAAGTCATTCTGCATTACCTGGGAGTCTGCATTGCCTGGGAGGGCTACGTGAAATCGCAAATGCACTGGAAGAGCCAGAGGACAATTTAGGAGAAGAGAAAGTAACACGTGAGCTCTGAGACCAAAACAAGAGCCACACACTCAAGTCACAGAGGAATGCCAGGCACCCAAAACGGCAAGGACGGTCTGTATTTTACCGCTAGAGGGCGCAACGGCCCTGACGTCTTGAGGCCTCGCTCCTGCTTTGATCCGCAGTCCCGGTTCACTTCCTCGCCCACAGCTAGCCACTGTCGACTTTATGATTTCCTCCCCGGTGTCTTAACAGAAGGAAGTGCAAACACAGTCATTTTCTTTCTGTTCTTCGTTGGATAACAAGTCGCACACAGTAGGCACCTTGTGTTTTTCACCTAAAAAGACACTGTAGCTTCCCAGTAACTAACTGTCCCTTAGGCCTGTGCCCCTCGGTGCGCCAGCTTGCCCTGCACAGCCACCTTTCCCACCTGGATTATTTTTCAAAGTCGATCCAGTTCCCAGCACCTACAAGGCAGTTCACAACCATCAGTAAATAACTCCAGTCCCAGGACATCCGATGCCCTCTTCCAGCTGCCGGGAACACCAGGCATGCACGTGGTACACAGACATACATGCAGGCAAACACTGGCAAACCTAAAACAATTTTTTTTAAAGAATACATCAGGCCGGGCGGTGGTGGCGCACGCCTTTAATCCCAGCACTCGGGAGGCAGAGGCAGGCGGATCTCTGTGAGTTCGAGGCCAGCCTGGGCTACCAAGTGAGTTCCAGGAAAGGCGCAAAGCTACACAGAGAAACCCTGTCTCGAAAAACAAAAACAAAAACAAAAAAGAATACATCAAAAAGATCATTCACCATGATCATATTGGCTTTATTCCAGAGATGTAGGGGTGATTCTCTGCAATAAGTATAACACCGAATAAATGGACTCAAAGGCAAAAATATCATGACCATCTCAATGGATACAGAAAATGCTTTTGACAAAATACAACATCCCTACCTCATAAAATCCTTGAAGACACTGCAAACATCTCTCAAGACAGTAAAGGCTATATATGATAAACCCACAGCCAACACTTACACTAAGTGTGTTGGAGGAGAGCATTTCCACTACAGAAAAGACAAGGGTGTCCACTTTCTGCACTCTCATTCAATAGTACTAAAAGTCTTAGCTAGAACAGTAAGAAAGAGAAGCAAATGAGCTACAGATAGAAGAAAGAGATGGCTCAGCAGTGAAGAACACTGACTGACTGATGTTCCAGAGGACCTGAGTTCAATTCCCAGGCCATAAGGCGTCTGATCACACCAGGTTTAAAAAAAAAAAAAAAAGTTACAGACAGCAAGTATCCTTATTTACAGATTACCAGATTCTATATTTAAGATGAGAAAGACTCCACTAAAAAACCCTTGATATTGATGAACACTTTCAGCCAAGTGGTAGGACATGGAATTAGCACAGGGAAGTCAGTAGCCTTCCTGCAAACCAATAAGAGATGTGCTGAGGAAGAAATCATAGAAAAAATCCCATTCATAACTTTGAAGTATGAAAACCTAACAACAGAAATAAAAGACCTCTATAATGAGAACTTTAAAACAAGAGAGACACTGAAGAAGAAGACACTATAGGGTGGAAAGACTTCCCATGCTCACAGATCAGAAGAAATGGTATTGTGAAAATGTCTCTTACCTACAGCAGTCTATAGATCAGCACATTCCTAATCAAAATTCCAATTTTGTTCTTCCCCCTCCTCCCCCCAAAAATCTTAGAATTCATTTAGAAGCACAAAAGACCTTGGCTAGCTAGAGTAACCTGGAGGCAAGGGGGTGGGCTGGAAGTGTCACCACACCGAATTTCAGGTTGTGTGTAGAGAGCCCTAATAACCAAACACACGGGGCTGGCACAATGACAGACAGGCTGATTAACAGGACAGCCACCTGATTTGTCTGAAATGCTCATGGGGGAAGAGCACCTCTTACACGGTGCTGGGAAACCTGGGTATCGACATGTAGAAGAATGAAACCAGAGTCTTACCTCTCACCCTAGACAAAAATCAACTCCAAATCGGTCCAAAACTTTAACAGAAGACTTGAAACTCGGAAACCATTGGAGGAAAAAGTAAATAAAACACTTCAGATGTCGGCATAGGTAAGGACTCCCTGAACAGGACTGCAGTTGGTCGGGAAATAAGGCCAACAGTTGATAAATGGGGCCTCGTAAGATCAAACAGATTCTATATACCAAAGGAAACCATTAATCAAGTTAAGACACAGCCTACAGAATAGGAGAACAATCTGCTCGATACGCATTCAACAAAAGACTAATATCCAGAACATCTAATAAATCAGAAAAACTAAGCAACTACAGCTGGAAACACTCACTGGTTCAGAGTACTTAACGGCTTTTGTAAAGGACCTGAGTTTACTTGTAGCACCCACAGCTCACTTGGGCAGCTCATAAGCACCCATAACTCCAACTCCAGGGGATCAGATGCCCTCTGACCTCTGCAAGAAACTTCACTCACATAGATTTTTTTTCAATCTAAAAGAAGGAAAACTAGCCGAGTGATGGTGGTGCATACCTTTAATCTCAGCACTCAGGAGGCAAAGCCAGGTGGATATCTGAGGTCGAGGCCAGCCTGGTCTACAGAGCAAGATCCAGGACAGGCACCAAAACTACACAGAGAAACCCTGTACCAACCAGCTCCCAAATCATGACATGGAGACTTATCATTAGTTACAAATGTTCAGCCTTATCCTATGCTTGTCCCACTAGCTTATTTGTTTTTTTTTTTTTTTTTGGTTTTTTGAGACAGGGTTTCTCTGTGTAGCTTTGCGCCTTTCCTGGAACTCACTTGGTAGCCCAGGCTGGCCTCGAACTCACAGAGCTCCGCCTGGCTCTGCCTCCCGAGTGCTGGGATTAAAGGCGTGCGCCACCACCGCCCAGCCCCACTAGCTCTTATAACTTAATTTAACCTGTTTCTTTTCAGCTGCATTTTGCCTCAGGGCTTTTTTACCTTTCTTTCATTCTGTATGTCTTACTCCGTGTCTGGCTGGCTGGCCCCAGGCATCATCTCCTTTTCCTCCCTCATTCTCTTCTCTCCTGCCTAGATTCCTCCTCCTACTTATTTGCTCTGCCCATCAGCCCCGCCTATCCCTCTACTGCCTAGCTATTGGCTGTTCAGCTTTTTATTGGATCAATCAATCAATCTTTACACAGTTAAACAAATGCAGCACAAACAAATGTAACACATCTTTGCCTAGTCAAAGTAATATTTCACAACACATTTTTTTTAAGTGTTCAACATCCATAACCATCAGGGAGACTCAAATGAAAACTATTTGGAATTCTGTCTCACCCCTGTAAGAGTGTCTCGCTCTCATCAAGACGATAAACGACAATAATTCTAGAAGGATGCAGGAGAGGAGAACCTTCATCCTAGCAGGAATGTAGCCTGCTACATTCACACTAAACACACTACAATAGGACTACTGTGTGACCCAGCTATTATACCCCTAGGCATTTACTCAAAGAACTCGGGATCCTGCCATAGAGATATTTGTGCATCAATATTTATTGCTGCTCTAGTCACAATATCACGGAAATGAAATCGGTCTGGGTGTCCATCAACAGACGAATGGACAATGAAAACGTGGTACATACTCACAATGGAATTTATTTCAGCCACAAAGAAAAATAAGATTATGAAACTTACAGTAAAATGCATGGAACTGGAAAATATTAAGTGAGATAACCCAGATTACCTAGAAAGATAAATATCACATCTTCTCATACACAAACCTAGCTTTTCTTTTTTGGGGGGTAGGGGGTGGGGGGGTGTCAAGACAGTGTTTCTCTGTGTGTAGCTCTCGAACTCACAGAGATCTGCTGGCTTCTGTCACCCGGGTAATGGGATTAAATGGGTACACCACCACCATCCGGCCTAGTTTCTCATTTTTATATGTGTCTATATGAAAATGAGTGTTTGTAAAGGCAGAAAATCAGAAAGGTGTTCAAGACGGGGAGGAAAAGAGGCTTTGGGGAGCTGATAGAACACATCATATAAAGGTAGAAGTGTCAATACCAGGAGTAGGAAGGGTGAGGGCCAACCAAAGCTAAGTATATGTGAAAAAGCAATGAGGAAATCCACTATCTTCTAAGATAATTAAAAAATAAAGGTCAGGCGGTGGTGGTGCACACCTTTGATCCCAGCACTCAGAAGGCAGAGGCAGGAGGATCTCTGTGAGTTCAAGGCCAGCCTGGTCTACACAGCAAGTTCCAGGACAGCCAGGGCTACACAGAGAAACCCTGTCTCAAAAAAAAATCAAAAAGAGATATAGGGGCTTTGCAGATGTAATGGTTAAAATGGGTTTCCTTGATTCAAGTTCGAGTTAGCCCTTATCTCAAGATCAGGAGGACGGGAACAGAGACACCATAAGATCACACAGGAAAACAGAGGTCAGAGTGCTGTGCCACCAGAAGCTGGAGAGAGCAGGGAAGAAATGTCCCTCAGAGCCTGCTGACATTGTCACCATGGGAGAATACATTTGCGTTGTTTTAAACCACCGGTTTGTGGGTCTTTTTTATAACACCCCGCCACCCTAATGTAATCATTAGTGAAACTGGGAAGCAAACAGATGAAAAGCCCATAGCAGTTACTGTTAGTTATTTTCGCTGTTACCCTGCAAGAAAAAGTCACGAAACACGACAGAATCCGCTGATAGAGTTTATTGGAGGACAGGGATAGTGAGTGCCCGTACGGGGAGACACGTGTGTGGAGAGGAGAGAAAGAGAAAGAGAGAGAGAGAAATGGGGAACATGGCGCCGGCTTTTAAAGGCAGGGCGTGCAAGGTAGACGTAGATGACGTAGGCACGCTGCACGCTTGCGTGGCTACGTGACGTCACGGATCCTGGTCACGCGAGCCTTGACCCAGAAATGGCTATCTTGACCTGGAACTGGCTAAGCGAAAGTGTCCGCCAGGCATATGCAAACACGCCCAAACGTGGGGGCGAGTTGTGAACCCTTCAGTTACACTACACATTCATTCTCACCCTCGGCAGCCCTAACGCCGTTTAAGGAAACCCATTTTAGCGGTATGGAATATCGGCTTCATGGACTTAGCTAATGGGGCTCCCAGTGGTAGATGCTGAGATTGCCCCCACCTCTTGGCTACTAGATAGACTATTTTTAGTGTGTGTGTGTGTGTGTGTGTGTGTGTGTGTGTGTGTGTGTGTCTAAGCCTGTATTTGTAATGCTTGACTGTTTTAGTAGAGAAATCAGAAGTAAATATGACAAAATGTTAACCTCTGCTGATATGTTTGACAGGCATGTAGGTGTTGTATTTTCTGCGGGTTTTGGAATGTGTGAAATACTCTAATCAAAATTATATTCAAAAATCATTCAAACAGAATAAAGAAATGGCTCACTCAGTTTAAGTCATTCTGATGAGTTTCTTCTGATAACAGTTTTCAGGTGACATACCTGCCAGAAGCCTGTAATGATTCATAATGAAACTCATTATTTTATATGCTAACAAAAAAAGAAGAAGAAGAAGCTGGTTGGTAGCTCATATCTGTAACCACAGCGCTTGGGAAGCGGAGGCAGAGGATTACTGTAAGTTTTAGGCCAGCCTGATGGGCAGAATGAGACCCTATCTTTAAACACAAAACAACCAAAAATATTCGATAATTGTTTCTGTACGTGTGTGTCTTCATCTTAAGAATGCCATGCAGAGGTTCTAGAACATTCACACTGTTGACAACCCTCCCCACCATCTAGTTCCACACTGTCATTCCCCATAAGAGGCCTCATCACACTACTCAGTCCCCAGCCCTCCATTCTCCGGCTCCTGCTGCCCATTGATCTGCCTCTGTTTTGGGGTATAGCTCTTCTGGCTACTTCATGCGAACAGAATCGCACAGAAAGGCCTCTTGTGGCAGCTTCTTTGAATTGTCGTTTGGGGGGTTCACCCACATTGCAACACACGCTGGCTCCTCCTTCCTTTTTATTGCTGAGTGGCATCCACCACGAGGATGTGCCGCACTCTGCCCATCCATCCTGGAGCTTCTGAGCCGCTTCTGCCCTTTGACTGCTTGTGACTTGTACTGTTATGAAAGTTCACGGTCAATTTGTTGTGTTGGGTTTTAGAATTTTTGTTTTTATTTGGGGAGGGGTGTAAATGCCTGGGAACGGAATTGCTGGGGCAGATGGCAACTCTACCCTTCACTAGGGGCTGCAGCCCATTTTCCACAGTAGCTGCACCATTTTCTCACTCACCGGCACCGGCAGCCCCAGCTCCTTCATACACCCCCAGTGACCCCCCCAAGCCGTAACAGGCACCTTGCAAGGTGAACCGAGTTTGCTTTTGCTCCTGCTTCCTGTTTGGCCCTCTGGCCACGGGCAAGCTAACTCCCTCTGATTCATATTTCCTCATGTATTAAGACATAAACAACGAGCCGGGTGGTGGTGGTGGCGGCGGTGGCGGCGGCGGCGGCGGCGGCGGCGGTGGTGGCGCACGCCTTTAATCCCAGCACTCAGGAGGCAGATGCAGGTAGATCTCTGTGAGTTCGAGGCCAGCCTGGTCTACAAAGTGAGTTCCAGGACAGCCATGAGTGTTACACAGAGAAACTCAGTCTTGAAAAACCAAACCAAACCAAAAAAAGGAGAAGAAAGAAAAGAACAGAACAGAACAATGGTCCTTCCTCTCAGAAGTTCCATGAGTATTACATGAAATGGCATATGTAAAGTGGTCATCTGGAACAGTAGGCAGGTCCTAAAAAGATGAAATGTGGACTTATCACACACGGTGATTTGGATGTGAAATGCCTTCCAAAAAACAAATTAAAGGTGTGGCTATCAGTGGATGGGCTCTGGGGAGGCAATTATACCATGAAGGGCTCCGATTTTATCCATGGGTGAACCCCGAGTGTCAACCTGTGGTTCTCAGGCTGCATCCCAGGATAGCTATGGATATAGCCCAACACATTCTGCAATATTAAAAGGTTGGACATCTGCCGGGCAATGGTGGCGCACGCCTTTAATCCCAGCACTCGGGAGGCAGAGGCAGGTGGATCTCTGTGAGTTCGAGCCCAGCCTGGTCTACAGAGTGAGATCCAGGACAGGCACCAAAACACCACAGAGAAACCCTGTCTCAAAAAAAAAAAAAAAGATTGGACATCTAATCCACTCATTCAGAAATTAATGACAGTATTGAACAATGGTGGAAACTACTGGAGCCAGCAGACCATGGATTAAAACCTCTGGAAATGACCCCAAATAAATCTTTCCTATTTTAAATTGTTTCTGTAAGTTGTTTGTCATGGTAACAAAAATACTAACACACCATCTAATATGACCCTGATATGATATGATATCTAATATGACCCGGAACCAGATATTGGGGTAAACGCTGAAAGATCAGAGGAAACAAAGGAACAAGCCACAGCCGGTTCTCACCTCACCAACTCCTCAGCTGACCCTGTCCCCATGAATCCTCAGATTGAATACCTCTGAGTCCTCAGCCGAAAAGCCCTAGTTCCTGTCTCACACCTTATATGCCTTTCTCCACCCAGCCATTTCACTTCCTATCTCAACCTTCCTAGTGCTGGGATTAATGGCCTATGTGCTTCCCAAATACTGTGGTTAAAGGTGTGTGCCACCACTGCCTGGCTCCGTCTCTCTCCTAGCCTGGATCAATCTCATGTAGCCCAGGGTGGCTTTGAACTCACAGAGATCCAAATGGATCTCTGCCTCCTGAGTGCTAGGATTAAAGGTGTGAGCCCCCACTGCTGTCCCCACTGCTTGTCCTCTATGTTTAACTCTGTGGCTGGCTCTGTCCTCTGATCTTCAGGCAAGCTTTATTTCTCAGGTTACAAATATCACCACAATTCTGATCCATGAACTTTAATGACATTGTGCTAACTGAAATAAGCTAGTCACAAAAGGATAAATGAGGTACACTGAGGAGTCAAATTACAGAAACAGAAATAAAAATAATTACCAGAGGCTAGAGAAGGAGAAGAGCAGGGAGTTACTGTTTGATGGTAGGGTTTCAGGAGGTGCTACAGTTCAGATCTGAAGTGTCCCCAAAGGCTCATGTGTTGGTACCGGTATGTGGTGTTATTAGGAAATGGTGGGGCCTTTAAAAGGTGGAGCCAAGTGAGAGGAAATTAGGTCTGTCCTTGAAGGGGATATTGGAAGGCCAGCCCTTCCCCGATTTTCTTTTTGCTGGCTTCTGGGAGGTGAGAAGCTTTGCTCTGTCCTGCTATGGGATGCTTCCCTCTGACCATAACAGTTATTACTGTCTCCACTGGAGCAGCTGTGACTGCTCCCAGGAGGCCCTCAGGAACAGGCCTGTTCCCTTCCCTCATAAAACCAGATGAGGAGGCGGCGGCGGGTCACTGGACACCCATCTGAGACTGCAGCCACGCCCTTCTGCACCTGCTCGGAGCTGGACTAGTCTTGGGAAGACCCTGTCTGTGCGGCTATGAGGGAGTCATTATCCATGCTGGGATGAGATGTTTCAGCAATATCGCTGTCGGGAGTCACTTCTCACCCATGACTCTATAGGCCAAACAAACTCATTGATTCACCGAGGAAGGCCTGGATAGAGCCATCCCTCTGGTTGGTCATTGGTGCCTTGTCTGGGGTAAGAAAAGCGTTTCTATCTCGCCAGGGTAAGTCCCTGCAACATTCACCGCAGGCCCAGAAGCAACAGAGTGAGCTGACCACGGGCTGACACCTCTGAAACCATGATTCCAGACACATCTTCCCTCTCGATCTCCACAGGACAGAGGACGCATTTCCAGAGCGGGCTTTGCAGCCACCTCCTCTATGATATCACAAGTCAGCAAGAACCCATTCTTCATGAGTGTGTTTGTCCCCCTCATCTGAGGGGCTACCTTCCAAGACCCACAGTGGGTATTCAAAACAGAAGATAGCAGCAAACCCTGGCTACACTGTGCTTTTTTCTACACACACTTAGCGCATGGTTTAGTTTACAAATTAGACCCAGAAAGAGACTACCAACCATAAGACAGATGGACTATAACAAAATAGCCAGCCTCCCTGGTGTTGCACTTGGAGGACCCCGTGAGGGAAATACAGGCAGCTGGAACACAAGCACGTGCGACCACGGCAGTCACTCTGACAATGGGGATGGCTATTAGCACATGCTCACACAGATACACTGGACAAAGGGATAGTTCGTGTCCTGGGTGGGAGAGAGCAGACAGAGCCAAATTCAAATTTATCATAATATCCAGGATGAGGCACAACTAAACACTGCTTACTTCTAGAACTTTCCTTTTAAATGCTTTGCCCCTGGTGCGTCCACTGAATGTCTGTGAATTCTGGACTTTCACATTTCCGAAGGCCAGCCTCTGCTGGCATTTGCAGTTGGTAACAGAGGTGGAGAATGGTGACATAGTTCTTGCAGATGCCAAAACTCACAGATTCCTGGGTAATACTGATTAGGTAGCTGAAGCGACCAGGAGGGAGCACGTGGCCCAGGATTAGGCCTCAGCACAGAGTGGTGCTGCATTTGCTGCCTTCCTCTTTCCTCCCCTGAAAACACTCCTTTCTCCCTCCCGGGCATCCGGCCCACTGGGTCTGCTCATCATCCTCTTATCCATCCAGCAGATGGCAGGAGAGGGATGCTGTCCACGGGCAGTCTCAACAAAAATGTCCCGACTTCCTCTTTCACCACGCTGCTGGATTCTCGGGAGAGCAGCTCCTACCGATGGAGTCTCCGCAACGATGCCGATGCCGAAGGGTTGTTCCCTGAGGTACAGTTAGGACAACACCAGTGTGAAAGACATAGCAGAGATGGCTCTTGGGTAGGGAATGACGCGGTGCTGAGCAGACGTTCTGGACTGAACTTGCCTGCAGCTTTGCTGGCCACTGTGGCAGAGGTGACGATCCCCCTTTACATGCTCCATGACCCCACCTCGGTCATCTGTCTCCTCAAGACTGCTGGGCATCTAGGTGTGGCGGCACACATCTTTTTTTTTTTTATTTTTTTTTTTTTGGTTTTTCGAGACAGGGTTTCTCTGTGTAGCCCTGGATGTCCTGGAGCTCACTCTGTAGACCAGGCTAACCTTGAACTCACAGAGATCCACCTGCCTCTGCCTCCTGCGTGCTGGGATTAAAGGCGTGCGCCACCATGCCTGGCTTCAGAGCATTTTTCCATGTGTATACTACTCTGTCAACAGTGTCACCGAGGCCAGGTACACTGAGCGAGTGGACGGGGCCAAAGTTTCCAGACTCCACCTTCACAGAGGACTCGGCAGCACAGGTGACACTGAGGACCCCCTGCTCCTCTGAATCACCAGACAACCTTCGCTCTGCAGGACCCCTCCGAGTTCTGGCCACTCGACCCCTTCCGGTCATCCTCACAGCTCCTCATTGTTCTCCGACTGTGGTTACTCGGCATGGCAGGTTTGCCTCTGGGTCTTCCCACACCCGCGCAAACAATTCCTTATAGTAAATATTCAGTTTTGAGAGAGAGAGAGGGATGGCGTTGGGCACAGCTCCCTAGCTGGTTGACGCAGGGGTGAAACTAGCAGATGTTGGCCCCTGCCTCCCAGCTGTTCTCTTCCTACCAGAGCGAGCTATGGAAGGGATGCCGAGAGGATGTTCTCCAGCCTCCCCAGGTCCCTTGTCTAACTCCAGCTCCATCATTTACCAGCAGGGTGACCATGGGGGTGTGATTTGACCTGTCCAGGCCTTGGTATTTCTTCTGTAATGTGGATTTGGGTTGTACCTATAGCTCAAGGTTACATTAAGAACAGAATGAGACTGTGTGCCCAGGGCTTCCACCAAATACAATATTTTTATAAATGACAGAATTTAATGCCACACAGAATACGTAATGGTTAGAAAAACAATTCATTTTTAAATGGACAAAGCTAGGGTTGGAGAGATGGCTCAAGCAGTTAAGAGCACTGGCTGCTCTTCCAGAGGACCTGGGTTCGATTCCCAGTCCCCACAGGGCAGTTGGCAGTTCACAGTTCCAAGGGATCAGACACCCTCTTCGGATGTCCACAGCCATCAGAGATGTACACACATACAGACAAAACACAAATAAACATAAAGTAAAATAAATCACACGAAAATAAAGTTAAAACAATAATAGTAAGAGGCTAGGTGGAATGATGCACACCTTAGTCTGAGCACTCAGGAGGCAGCTGGGTCTCTGGAGAGGCAGAGGCAAACCTGATATACCAAATGAATTTCAGGCCAGCCGCAGCAACACAGTGAAACCCTGTCTGGGAAAAAAAGTAAAGAAAATTGGGGAAAAAAGTAAAGAAAATTGAAGTGACCAAAGGCCTTGAATAAACATTTCTCCAAAGAAGAAACACGAGCTGACGAGCATGGCTGAGGGGTGGCAACATCGGTGACGTGCTTATTGTATAAAGCACGAGGGTCTGAGTTCCACCTCCAGCACTTGCCGGTTTGTTTTTAAGTGGGTGCAGGGTTGTGGTGGCATGGCAGTGTGCATCTGTAATCCCAGAACCAGGAGGCGAGACAGGAGGATCGATTCCCCTGGGCTCTCTAGCCCATCAGTCAAGACAAATCAGCAAGCCTGAGGTTCAGTGAAAGACGCTGTCTCAGAGAAATAAAGTGTTGAGTGATGGAGGACAACGCTCAGTCCGTACCTCCGGTTTCCACATACATGCACACACATGTGCACACACAAGAAAGACAGAGAAAAAGAGGCGGGGGGAGAGAGAGGAACAGAGACAGACAGAGGCTCTCCTCTCTGCAAGGTTCAACATCACTTCTCATTAGGGGAATTCAAGTCAAAACCGCAATGAAATGCTGCTTCATACTTACTGGCACGGCTGCCATTAAAAATGCAGAAGACTCGGAGCCGTCAGCCCATAAAGGACTTGCTAGGCAAGTGTGAGGCCCAGCGTTTGGATTTCCAGAACCCACATAAAGGCCAGCAGGTATGGTGGCCACTGTAATCACAGCCCTTGGAGGCAGAGACATGAGCTCCCCAAAGCAAGCTGGCTAGTCAATCCAATAAGCTTCAGGTTCAGTGAAAGTCCCTGCCTGAGTAAATAAAGCAATCAAGGAATATACTCGGGGCCAACCCCTGGCCTACATGCACACACATCCTTGGCCACACCACACACATATAAACATGAAAAAATACAGAAAAGGGAAGGGAAGCTGGGAGCGTAGCTCAGCATATGAGAGGCTGAGTCCCATCCCCAGCAGAGGAAGAACAGGAGGGAGGAGAAAGGATGTGGGACCTTTGACCAGCACTGGCAGGTTTGGGAAGGGGTGCAGCCACTGGGGAAACACTATGGAGTTTCTGGAATTAAGAACAGATATGACAGCAGGGAGGTGGTGGAGCACACCTTTAATCGCAGCACTTGGGAGGCAGAGGCAGGGGGATCTCCGAGTTTGAGGCCAGCCTGGTCTACAAAGTGAGTTCCAGGAGAGCCAGAGCTACTCAGAGAAACCCTGTTTCAAAAATAAAAATAAATAAAAATAAAATAAAAAAAAGGAGGAAGAAGAGATATGACATGGCAATCCCAGCTCTGGATATTTATCAAAAGGATTGAAAACACGGTACCCACTCCACTCTTGGGGACTTACAGCTGTACCCTTACTGGGTTTCTCATTCTATATTACTTACTGGAGACATTTGCAAGCCCATGTTTATTCACGCCAGCCAAAGGAAAGGGACACCTCAGGCATCCACCGACAGATGAACGCGTAGAGACAAGTGTGGTGTGCAGACACAACGTAAGAGCCCGCAGGTTTTGAAACTAAGGAAATCCTGTCATACGCTACGTGGATGGAGTCTGAGGACATGGTGCTAAGAAAAATCAGCCCGTTATGGGACAGGATTGCACTGACCCAAAGGAGGCAAAACCAGCCCACCCCCTTTCCCCCACCTGCTTCCCTCCTGAGAGCCTAGACTGCACAGGAATAGAGGAAATCATCCCTTCCTTCTCCCGGGCTTCCTCTTGTTCATGGTTTATTGATTGAATAAATGTTTGTCGAGGATCTGTTGCGTGCTAAGCCCCAGGGTTGGCTCTGGAGACGACAGTGGTAAGAAAGGCAGCTAGCTGCTCGCCAGCCATCTACTTCCTCGTCAGCAAAGTGACTTCAGAAAGCATCGACGTCATGCTGCGGATACACAGACCTGCCAGAACCAAGGAAGACTCACAGTGAGAAATACCAAGCCAGGAGCAATGGTAATTTCTGATAGAGGAAACACATGCAAAAGCCCAGACACAGAAGACAGCTCGCCGTGTCTAAGGAACAAAAGCCAGCATGGCTTGAGGAGAGGCATGAGAGCAGCTAGAGATGTGGCTATAACGGAGCTCGCTGGCCTTTGTAGGTGTGAAGGGAAATGTAGATAACTTAATGGATTGTCCTATGAGAAAATGTCAGCCCTGAACACCAGGGCGCCAGTAAAGAGTAGGATTGGACATCCCCAGGTTCTCCCTCAAGGCTTGTACTTTGCCTCCTGTGAACCCAAGGGTTCTCAAAGTTGGGTATGCATTTGGACCACCTAGTCTTATACAACAGACTCCTGGGCTACCCCGGTTTGATCTGGGCAGGGCCCAGAATTTGCACATCACACTCACGCCAATACACTGCTGACCCCAGCTGCGCTCCACCACACAGGAAATGACGCAGGAAGCTAGTCTGAGATTCTTTCAGAATGTCTCTTCTGTAAAGGTGCCCTTCTGTCCTGGTGGGCATGGTTATCAAATGAGAGAAAATATGTCTGGGACAGCTGCGTCTGGGTGGGAGCAGGAGCATTATTTTCCTGTGTCGTTCTGGCTGGCCTTGAACTCACTATGTAGACCAGGCTGGCCTCACAGCCTGTAGCGGGCCTCCAGCTGAGTGCCGGATCACAGGCATGTGCACTACGCTTGCTGGGAAAGCCTTTTATACAAGGAAAAAGACAAACACATGGACTTACCACCTTCACAACGCACCCCTCCCAGCTGCTTCCTTTATAGCTTATAAGAAATGTAAGAGCATCTAAGAGCATCATCTAAGAGCAGCTGACTGCTTAGGAACAATGGCGATCTTATGTCACTTATCCTGTCTAATCCTTTGAACATGTGAGCAGCTGTAGCCCACCACGCTAGGACGATAGCTATCTGGCCCCGCCTTGGAGAAACCTTTGCATTCACCTCTATTGTTCTCGTCACTGGTAGAGCTCGATGCTGCCTTCCAGGACCCACGGTTATTTTTGTCAACCATCATTTCATCCCACTCCTCTCAAACAAAGCTCTCCTGTGAGTCATCTGGGGAATCCAGAGGCATGTGACGGTTGCTCAGCCAGTATCTGGCCATTCAGGAGGAGAGTATTAATCTTCTCTTGCACTCAGTTGGAAAAACAACAACACAGATTCATAGGCTGCTTGACACTCAAGAATCTAGAATATACATGTATGATAAATGCTTAGTATGTGTGTGTCTATTTATTATATTCACTTACCAATTCGGTAAATATTGGGGACTATCTGCTATGTACCAGGCACTGTTTTAGGTTCTAAAGACACAGCAGTGCACAAAACAACAGAACCTCCCTTCCATGGGGTTTATTTGTGGTCCACTCTTGAAACATACAGCAGTATCCCCTCATTACGGTTCTTCTCTCCATCGTCTCAGTTACCTAGTGCTGATTGCAGTTGGAAAAAAAAAAGTTACAGGGAAGATTCTAGAAGCAAACAGTGGCTAAGTTTTAAACTGCATGCCATTCAGAACATCATGAAATCTTGTGCTGGCATCCCGTGAACTACCATTTTATCCTGAGTATCCAAGCAGGATATGCTTTCTACCTGTTAATCTCTTAATGGCTGTCTGGGTTATCAGACTGGAAAAAAACATTTAATGGATTCAGTACTTTACAGACATCTACTCTAGGCCTTGGATGTGTTCCCAGTGGATAAGGAGGACCAGTGTATTCTGAAAGTGTACTTGTGTGTCAGGTGTTGGCAGAGGAGACAGCCAAGCACTCAAGTATAACAGGGATTTGGTGGAGGTGAATATGGGTTGGGGTACAATAAAGCATGAAGGAGTGCTGAGGCAAGCCAATCGGGTATTCAGTTGTGGGTGTCATTTTCCAGGTTCACGAAGGGGAAGTTGCCGTGGTCTGAATCTGAACTCCACAAAATCCATACATTTAGGGGTCCTAACGTGATCTTTCTCCATTACCCTTCTCTTTGGACTGAGGAAGTCCAAGTCATGTATGCCCCACTAGTTTAATTTGGAAGCATGTAATGTGTGGTCTAGTTTCACAGGTACACAGCTGAAGAGAAACTTTTACTCAGGTAGATTCATACCTGGAGTTTACCCAACACATGATTTAGATGATTTAGACTTACAGTTGATGTGGGCAAGAGTTAGGACACCTGTGGCTGTGAGGATGGGCTGAATATATTTGCCTATGAGAATCGCTTTTTTTTTTTTTTTTACAGACTGTATAGCGGTCCCCCACAATCACATGTTGCAGTCCAATCCCTAGAACCTACCTAAGATTATGAGTGTCTTTAAAGACGTAATCATGCTGAAATGCAGTCACTGGTAAGGGCAGGATCCTTATGAAGAGGACAACAGGACCCAAATACACAAAGGGAGGTCTACGTGAAGACACAAGGAGGAGACATCCGCCTACAAGCCAAAGAGAGAGTCCTTGGAGGAAGGCACCCAAGCCTGCTCCTCGATCTTGACTCCTAGCCTCCAGAATTATAGAAAACTACTTCCTGTTTCTTGTCACCCAGTCTGTGGCACTTTATGACAACCCCAATGAGCCAACAGAGTGCTCTAGTCTCCTTTCCGTTGCTATGAGAAAGCGTCCTGACACAAAGCAATCGAGAAGAGAAAGGGCTTATTTGGCTCACAATTTCAGTCACAGCCCATTGCAGTGGAGCAGAAGTAGAGCACCCTCCCATCACACCCACAGCCAGAGACAGGGAGAAATAAATATACCCATGTTGCCTGCTTTCCCTCTCTACCCTCCTCCTGTCCTGTATCATCCAGGATCCCCTGAAACGGTACCACCAATAGTGGAGTATCTTCCTATCTAACAATTGAGACACTCCCTCCCCACAGATTGTCTGATCTGATAAAGGCAATTATCCCATTGAGACTCTCTCCCCAGGTGATTCTAACTCGTGGCAAGTTAGCATTTAAAACTAACCATCACAAGAGGCATTCTGTGAAAAGGAAGCTGGGCACACTGAGCACCGGCAAGTGTTCTGAAGACATGGAGTTCACCGAGCAAGGGATGGAGAGGAAGCTGGGGAAGTGGGAAGGAGCTACGGCTGGGGAGGCCCTCCAATAAAGAGCATTTGGGCTTAATTTGGTATTCACGGTATCCAGGTGTTGAAAGGCTGACGTCACGAGCTATACGGCAGTGCTGTGCAACAGGAAGACCATTCTAGCACAGGCACGGTAGTAATTAGAAGGACTGTACTGCTAAGGGAGGAGAGGAGGACTGTACTCCTAACATAGGTTGTATCTGTGAGATGTTAAATGATACAACCTTGTAGTAAAGCAAGGGTTGCCTGGATGGAGGGGCAGAGTCCCACAGAGATGCAGAGAATGTGTAGAACTGACAGGCCGTGGCTCCCCTTTGAGTGGAGACCAGGAAAAGCCTG
The DNA here is from genome assembly GCA_902168415.1 of Peromyscus melanophrys. Classification (NCBI taxonomy): domain Eukaryota; kingdom Metazoa; phylum Chordata; class Mammalia; order Rodentia; family Cricetidae; genus Peromyscus; species Peromyscus melanophrys. The sequence continues at coordinate 17,177 of CABHPR010139153.1, read as the reverse complement.
GGGGAGGGGAAATAAGACACAAGTGGGCAGAAACAACACTGCTTCCGGTCTGCACTAACTGGAGTCAGAGACGCCTCCCGCCAAAGGACAGGAATGTGCACCAACTACAAACAGGCAGTCAAGACCAGAACACAAAGGCAACTGAGCCCAACTGGTGTTAGATCCTGTGGTGATTTGAGTAAGAATGGCCTCCTTAGGCTTCTAAGTGTGACTACTCGATCCCCAGTAAAACCATGTGGGAAGGATTAGGAGGTGTGGCCTTGGAGGAGGTGTGTCACTAGCAGTGGCTTTGAGTTTTGAAATATTTGCACCATCCCCAGTCTCCCCCCACCTCTCTCTGTCTCTCAAACCCTCTGATAAGTTGCCTTGGCCATGGTGTTCTGCCGCAACAATAGAAAAGTAACCAAGACAGGTGTCCTAGAATGGGAAGATGGAGTCTTGAAATTAGGATTCACAGAGTAAATTGAGCTTTTCTTGATAAATATGTATTTTTTTAAAAAAGCTAAGTATGGTGGTGCACACCTTTGATCCCAGTACTTGAGGCAGAGGTAGATGGATCTATGTGAGTTCAAGACCAGCCTACTATATGTATTGAGTTCCAGGTCAATCTCTCTCTCTCTCTCTCTCTCTCTCTCTCTCTCTCTCTCTCTCTCTCTCTCTCAATCTCTCAATCTCTCTGTATGTCTCTCTCTCTCAATCTCTCTGTATGTCTCTCTCTCTATCTCTCTGTATGTCTCTCTCTCTCTCTCTCTCTCTCTCTCTCTCACACACACACACACACACACACACACACACACACACACACACACACACCTTCCCCCTCCAGCATACCACAAGCAAAGGCACATCAGGCGCTCTGACGGGCACGAGGGACTTCACAAGGAACCAACACAAACAGGATCCGCCCTCAGGGAGGTGACATTCCTGTACAAGTAGACCATAAGGACAAGTAAACAAACCAAGCACAGACACAACCAACTAACCAAAAAAAAATGTTTTAGCGGGGTGGGGGTGGGGGGTGGAGAATCCATCTGTACTGAACATATGCAGACATTTTCTTATCATTATTCCCTAAACAATCCAGTATGACAACTCTTTACAGAATTTACATGGTATTAGGTATTATGTGCAATCTAGAGATGACTAAAAGTAAATGAGAGGGTAGGCATAGGTTATATGCAAACACTACGTCATTTTCTAAAAACTACTGGAGCATCGGAGGATTTGGGTTCCTGTAGACGGTTGTAGAATCAGGTCCTCTGCAGACACCAAGGGACAGTTTTATACACACACACCCCTTGTTGATTCTTGTCCTCTGACAAACACTAACACATTTGCAAACGGCAGAATCTCATACAGAAGGAACCACAAGCACAAAAGAGAAGTGGGTGGATAACCAGACCACAGCAAGTGGCACATGGAACTGCCCACAGGGGCAAGGTTCTCTCCACCTCGTCAGCTGGACCGGCAGGGGTGAGGCTCTCTCCACCTCTTCAGCCAGACTAGCAGGGGTGAGGCTCTCTCCACCACTTATCTCCACCATTCTGGGAACACTGGCCTCTTTCTCTGCTTCACGGTTAGGCCTCTTCACACAGCATGGAAAATCATCGCCATCTTTAAGCTCCCGGCTCACAGCTGCCTCCAGATCATCAGTCTGAGAGCCTAGAGGAGCCCGTGGCGAGAGTCGCAATGAAGAGCTGAACTGCGCACTGGGAAAACCTGCAAGTCCCTCAAAACTGTAGTCCGCAAGCAGAGCCCAGGGGAGCCTACACGCAAGTCTGAGAGCCAGCAGGCTCAACACGCAAGAAAGGCTGATGTTTGGGTTTAGGGGACGGAGCCAGAGAAAGGTCGCTGTCTCAGCTCAAGCATGCAGGAGCGTGTCTTCCTTACCAAGCCTCTTGGTTCCACTCAGCCCCTTGACTGGGTTAGGTCCACTTGCATTACCGAGGGCACTCTGCTTTCCTTGGGCTGAGATTCAAATGTTTGCCTCATCCAAAAATACCTCCCCAGTTAGTCAGCTTCCTACAGCCGTGACGGGATACCCGAGATAAATACCTTTTGCTTTTTTTGTTTGTTTGTTCTTTGGTTATAGTTTTTTTTTTAAATTAAGTTTGAAAAATATCAATAAAAATACTGACATGTAGGAGGTGGTTTTACATTCCAAATCCCAGGACTTAATTCTGCTTCTGTCCTATTACTTAAATGGGAAAAAGCTAAGCAGCGCAGTGATTTGAACTTTCAAAACTTCAAACGTATGTCAGAAGATAATGCGCTGACGTTTGAAGAGCATGTATCTGAAGGCCGGAACAGTCCACGACCAGAATAACGAAACACATAAAAGGACGGGCGATTCCTTAAGGCGTCCAACGTCTTACTCTTTAGTTCTGAAGTGGCATCCCTGTCTTTAAACTCCCCTGCCGTATGAACTACGCCGTAACAGGTAACCGCAAAGGCCAGAAGTGTCTGAAGAACTATATCTGCTGGCAGCGAGTCGTACTCCTTTTCTGTTAGTCGTATATGAGAATGATGCTGTGCGGCCGAAAAGGCAGCGTGGGCAAGGGCCAAGAGGCCGATGCCTACCAGCCCCTTCCACAGCCACGGCACCATGGTTCAGAAGAGGTGGAACCCCCGGCGCTATCCTTCCACGCGGGAATAAATATCTTACAAGCAGGAACGCTCTGTCCCCGTGCACAGTTTCCAAGTGTCCACGCTCATTTGGTCTTGTTGTGTCAAGCCTGGAGCAGCATCATGAGGTGAGCCCTTAGCGGAATAGGAGTGTTCAGCTCACGGCCACTGGGGAGCAAAGAGAGAGAGAGAGAGGATCAAGGACACACCCCCAGTGACTTACCGTCCCCACAAGGCCCACCTCTTTTCTCTTTCCGGTTACTGCAGACAGAGTCTCACTGTGTAGCCCAGGTTGGCCTCACACTTGTGGAAACCCTCCTGTCTCGGCTTCCTGGGTATTGAGATTACAAATACTGCACCACCACATCCAGCTGATCCTACCTCTAAAGGGTTCTTCCACTTCTCAATGGCGCCACAGGCTGCAACCAAGCCTTTAGCACATGAGTCTGGCAGGAAACACTGCACACCCAACTGTAGCACAGAAAGAGCCAGAACCAATATCGGGATCTCCTGTGGCTCAATCAACTTGGCCAACTGGATGGTGTAACCGGCTCACAAAGAGCAGGGATGGCCCTTTAGTAACAAGCTTGGAAACGACCCTAGGCTAACCTCAGGGACAAAGGTAACATGCATGCTTTTTTTTTTTCCCCCTTTGGTTGCTGGAGACAGGGTTTCTCTGTGCAGCCCTGGCCGTCCTGGAACTCGCTCTATAGACCAGACAGGCTGGCCTTGAACTCAGAGATCTGCCTGCCTCCCGAGGGCTGGGATCAAAGGTGTGCACCCTCTCCACCAGGCTTGTTTTTAAGCTAGATTCAGTAGCACAGATTGTAGTCTCAGCACTCTATGGCAAGATGGAAGCCTGTAAGCTTGAGGGCCGGCTAGCCTAGAATACACAGGATGAAAGATGTGAGACCCCCCACCTGCCCACCTCAACAAAGAGGAAGGAGACTCAACTCCCAAAAGCTGTCCTCCGACCTTCATGTGTGTGCTGTAACACATGTAAACAGCACACACATACACATCACATGCACGCAATAATACCAAAAAACAATTTTTTAAAAATGCCACCTCTATTTCTAGTGCATGGTAGCTGTCCCAGATGGTGACTCAGGGGTCCAGGCTCCAACTGTGGCTCTCCCACAGACCCAAGTTATCACCTCCATCTTGCCAGAAGAAAGGGAAAGAGAATCCTTAGAGGGGAGTGGCACATTTCATTTTAGGTTACACACCATTGATGAGAACCAGTCCCACGGTCGTGCTGCAAGGGAGGTTGGGGTCTGTACTGGTCTTGCCCTGCACTGTAACTCTCAATCCTGTGTCAAGCTTTTTTTTTGTTTTCTTTAGATTTCTTTATTTTGCCCATATATATGCACGTGAACTCTGTACATGCCTGGCGGCCACAGAAAGCAGAAGATGGTGTCAGATATCCTGGAACTGGAGAGATAGATGGCCTTGAGCTACCATGTGGGTGCTGGGAATTGAACCTGGGTCCTTTGAAAGAGCAACGAGTGCTCTTAACTGCACAGCCAACTCCGCAGCTCCCATATCAAGGCTTTTTCATTTTGACGCCATGGACATGTTAGACTGCATAGTTCCTTCTTATTTTTTACTTTATTTTACAGGGAGGAGGGTGTACAGTGCACAGCAAGATGTTTAGTAACCCCTCTGGCTTCTACACATCTGATGCGGGCAGCACTCCAGCCCCAGTCATAACAGTAAAAAACTGTCTTGCCAGCCGGGCAAGGTGACACACACCTTTCATCCCAGCACTTGGGAGACAGAAGCAGGTGGATCTCTGTGAGTTCATGGCTAGCCTGGTCTACAGAGTGAGTTCCAGGACAGCCAAGGCTACATAGAGAGACTCTGTTAAAAAAAAAATAAAAAATAAAAAAATAAAAATAAAAATAAAAATTTAAGGGCTGGAGAGATGGCTCAGAGGTTAAGAGCACTGACTGCTCTTCCAGAGGTCCTGAGTTCAATTCCCAGCAACCACATGGTGGCCTACAACCATCTGTAATGAGATCTGGTGCCCTCTTCTGACCTGCAGTCATACATGCTGTATACATAATAAATAAATAAATCTTTAAAAAAAATTAAATAAAAAAAATTTTTTTTAAAAGTCTCTCCATACAGATATCATAGCAACACACATAAATAAATAAATAAATAAATATAACAAAAATGTTTTAATGTCTCTAAGCATTAGAAACTGTAACTGGAGTTACAGAAGGCTGTGAGCCACGTGTGGGTTCTGGGAATAGAACTGAGACCTCTGCATGAGCACCAAGTCTCTAACAACTGAGCCGTCTCCCCAGCCCCACAACTGATGCTTACAACCCATGTTCACTGTTCTCCAAAAACAGGGCAAAAACTCCAGCCTCTCACTTGCTATGTAATTTGGAAAAAAGTTTGGAAACCTTGGGCACGAACTCACCCTCCTCTCCACTAAGAACAATTGTTCTAGAGAAGAGAGAAACGGTCAGGCTATCTGTCAGCTAGATATCAAATGTACTGAAGTAACGTGTTCAGTTTCTTTATCACTTACAAAGCTCGGGGGATTGCCGGTAGTTTTGGATCACAAAATTCCTGACAGAATGGCGGAGGTGCTAGAGAGAAGGGCGTGATGTGTCTTCGAGCTCTCATTCCCAGAATAGGAGGATGATCTCCGGAGATACCGCACTGCCTGGCAAAGCCAGGGCAACTCCCAAAGAAAACACCGCCTCCCTTGCAATGTAGTACGACCACGCGACAACCAGGGAAGTGACCCTCAGCGCTGTGCGCCACTCCTTGCTAAGGTTCCTAAGATTTCTCTTCCCCTGGGGCTGGAACTGAGTCTTTTTTTGTTTGCTTATTTTGTTTTACCATGCTGTAAAGAACAAACTTTCTGAGCTAATTGTTACAGATTCCCTGAAATTTCTGCACAGAAACTAGATTTTTTTTTAAATAATTTGCCTAATGCAAGACAATATTTGTCAGCACCTGGGCAATTCTTGTTCTTTTCGAGGGTGATGAAATAGATTCTCAGGAGGATATTATTTCCAGGAAATGGACTAACTGGTGAAGATTCCTTTGGGCCTGATGAAAACAGAAAGTAGGAACATCCAGCCAAGCCTTGGGGTGCCAATACTTTGCTCTCTCTCCTAGACACCCAGCAGCAGGGTGTTGCTCTCCTGAACAGCTTTCCTGGCTATAGCTGATGGGAGATTCTCTCACACTCTGTGGGAAGCTTTGAGACAAGTGTCTGGGTTTGGCTTGTAGTCCCAATGAACCCCAGCTTTGCCGACGGCTACCAATATGAAGTTTTAGTCTCTGTGCTCAGAAAAATACACAAGCTCTAGAAACTAAGTAAAGGCGGTTACTGGAAAACAACTCGGTTGTGATGAAATGCAAGGTGTTATGTGTTACCGACAAAGACTCATTTGAAACACAATTGAAAAAATAATCTAACTGCTGGAGTTTCTGTGAGATAAGGATTTACATGTCAATCCTGGAGTGTCCCTGTTGAGTGGAGCAATTTGGATCTGAATAAGTGAATTTTTAAAAGATTTTTGTTTTTAATGTGTATAGATGGGTCTGTGTACAGGTTTGTGTATGTGAGTGCAATGCCTGCTGAAGCCAGAGGAGGGCATCCAATCCTTGGGAACTGGAGTTGCAGGAGTCTGTAAGCCACCATGTGGGTGCTGGAAACCAAATGGGGGGTCGGGGTGGGGGTGAGCTTTGCAAGAACAACAAATGTTAGCTGCTGAGCCTTCGCTCCAGCCCCACAACTGATGTTTTACAGCACCACGTGTACAAATCTCTACAAACAGGCCTGAAAATATCTGCCTTTATGACTTCGTTTTTTTGGTTTCTCAAGATAGGGTTTCTCTGTGTAGCCCTGGCTGTCCTGGAACTGACTCTGTAGACCAGGCTGGCCTCGAACTCACAGAGATCCGCCTGCCTCTGCCTCTTGAGTGCTGGGAATAAAGGCATGCATCACCACCACCTGGCCTCTCTGTACCTTTTTATGAGACTGAAACAATACAAAAAGGGAAGTCACTTATATTACAAAGTATGATTCTGCTTACTAATTAATTTGATTGGCCTTTTGCTGTGTCATGCCATATTTTTCACAATTAAAATTTTTTTTTTGCCTTGCATGACTAGATATTTTTATGTAGCCATTTGTCAGTTAACTTCGGTTAGTTACGCCTTATGGCTGTTGAGAATAGTTGTAAGGTTTTTTTGTTTGGTTGGTTTGGTTTGGTGGTTGTTATTCTTGTTACTTAGAGACAGGGTCTCACTATGTAGCTCTGGCTGTCCTGGAATTCACTATGTAGACCAAGCTGGCCTCAAACGCACCCACCTGTCTCTGCCTCCCAAGTGCTGGGATAAAAGGTGTATGCCACTATGCCTGGCAAGTTCTGTTGTTTTAATCTACCAAAATTGTGGTACTTTGTTACAGCTGTGACCCAAAACTAACCCAACAAACCAATAGAGACACAGGCCAGAGTTGCAGATATTCAACAGGAAAGGAAACAGGCAGGTAGTCAACATCTCAGGCTGACTGAGTCTGCTCTGCCACGGTAACAAACCCATAGGGTGGGTGGCAAAACAGGAATTTATCAGTTCTGAAGGATGAAAGCTAAAGGCTACCAGGTGCAGTTCTAAGAAGGATTCTTCCCAGCTTCTAGCAGCTTCCTCCTTACTGTGTTCGAAATGGCCTTTCCTTGGAGACGTGAGGGGACGCAGCAAGCTCTATGTTCTCAAGAGCTCAAACCTCTAGACTTCATCTAAAGCTAATTACTTTCCAAAAGCCAGCCCCTAAATAGCATCCCACTGGGGGCTAGAGCTTCAGCATGTGACGGCTGGGGGGAGGCAGTCCAGTCCACAGCCTTCCACTCCAGGTCCACAGTTTATTTTCCTTCTTTCTTCCCTTTTTTAAAATGAGCACACAGGGGCTGGAGAGATGGCTCAGCAGGTAAGCGCACTGGCTGCTCTTCCAGAGGACCCAGGTTTGATCCCCAGCACCCATATGGCAGCTCAAAACAATCTGTAACTCCAGTTCTGGGGATCCTAGGCCGCTGGCCTGCAAGGCATGCCCTCATGAGCACATACCCACTTACAGGCACTCACACCTACATATAACTTAAATTAAAAAATAAATCTTTTCTTAAAAAAAAAAAAGGGCCGGGCGGTGGTGGCGCACGCCTTTAATCCCAGCACTCGGGAGGCAGAGCCAGGTGGATCTCTGTGAGTTCGAGGCCAGCCTGGGCTACCAAGTGAGTTCCAGAAAAGGCGCAAAGCTACACAGAGAAACCCTGTCTCAAAAAACCAAAAAAAAAAAAAAAAAAAGACTAGTCAGAGCAGTGATCTAGTGATCTTCACAATAGCAAAAACCCACAAACAAATTGAGCGGCATCAACAAGAGAGCAGAAAAATAAGCCAAGGGATAGGCATGCAATGGGCCATTACACCAAGTGAATGATCCACGGTGACACACGGCAACACACAGTTCTACTGATACATTAGTACGTGAAAGGAGTTGCTCCACAAAAAATTCATACAGCAAGATGAATTTTTATAAAGTTAAAAATAACCCAAAGCAAGAATAGACACCCTTTAGAAACATACACAGAATACCACGGCCTAAAGGATGTAGAAGCCACTATGCCGGGGGCACAGGCCCCCAATCCCAGAGGTTCAAGGCCTGCCTAAGCCACAGAGGAGGTCAAGACCAATCTCAGCAATTGGGCAAAACACTACTTCAAAATAAAAGTGTAAATAGGAGCCTGGGCATATAACTCAGGGACAGAGTGCCTACCCAGAAAGCATTGGGCCTTAGGTTCAACCCAGCACCATAAACAACCAACCAAAATAGAAAAGTTGGAAAGGGATGAGGCAGGATAAAGCAAGATCAGACTAGTCTCTTGAGCTGTGAATGTTTGAAATTTTCCACTTGAGTAAATTTAAAATAATATAAAAGGGAAAACAAAGATTAATAAACACCAGATTCAGGGTGTGGCTTGTAGCGTGAATTCTACTTGGTCTTAATAATAAAAACTCGAAGTCAGGTATCGGGGTAAATGCTAAAAGATCAGAGAAGTTAAGGAGCCAGCCACTAGAAAGACTTCTTACCTCTACCGAATCCTCAAACCTAAAGGGCCGAGATCCTGTCTCCACCTCCCTAGAGCTGGGATCAAAGGCATGAGATCACAAATGCTGGGATCAAAGGTGTGAGCCACCACTGCCTGGCCTCTATGGTTAACTAGTGCCTAACTCCGCACTCTGATCTCCAGGCAAGCTTTATTTGTTAAGAGCACAAAGAAAATATCACCACGGTGGGTTACTTAAGCAGTGGGAGGCAGAATCTTGGGATGGAAGAGAAACCTGCGATTCCATGTCAGTTCCTGTCAAGCATGTTAATGCTCTGTTACCATCATGAAATATCTTGGTAATCAACCTACAAAGATGAAAGGTGCTGGGGGGAAGGGCTCATACTTTTGGAGGCTGAGACTCCAGCCCATGGTCCACACAGCTCCACTGCCTTTTAATTTGTTTTTTTTTATGTGTGTGTCAGTGTTTTGCCTGCATGTATATCTGTGTACCACTTGCATGCCCGGTGCCCTAAGAAGCCAGGAGAGGGTATCAGGTCCCTTGGAACTGGAGTTATATAGAGTTGTGAACGGTCATGTGGATGCTGGAAATGGAACTAGGGTCCTCTATAAGAGCATCCAGTCCTCTTAACCACTGAGCCATCGCTCCAGTCCCTCCACAGCTTTTGAGTCTACATCAAGACAGCACATCATAGCAGGACTCGAGGAAGCTGCTTGTGGCAGCCGGGAAATGAAAGAAAGCAGTGGAGAAAAAAAAGGGGGGGAGGTTAAATCCTTCAAGAGCATGCCCACGATGACCTCACTGATTACAGGGTCCACCTCCTCCTAAGAGAAGCAAGCCTGGGACCAAGCAGACATTTCAGGTCCACACGATACCATCCCAGATCTGCCATGGCTCCGTTTTGTTTTGGAGGGTGAGTTTATGAGCATCTACTATAGAAGAAACTAAATAACTAGATGAAGTCAGGCCGTGCGTGGAACAGTGGAAACCCGATTAGAGAGCAGAGAGAGAAGCATGAAATCACTGTCCGCAGCTCCTGGCAGCTCTAGGTGGGCAGATCCCAGGGTGTGTGCCTCTGGCTCTGCCAGGAGACAACACAGACTGGAGACGTGGCTGCTAGCTCTCCTGCCCTGGCTCACCCTCCCTGGAAAGCCATTTCTTCCCTCAGCATCTCTGACCAGCTGACTGTATACTGACCAGCAAAAGTCTGAGGTATTCTCAGGCTTCTAGACTCCTGATTAAAGAGAGGTGCTGGATGCTTAGGATGTTGTACAAGTAGTTGGCTTGGACGACCCAAACTTCAGCTAACCAACAGGGGTTTGTTTACGTCTGTCCCTGGCATATGCCTTTGTTTAGGGACTGTGGTGGTTAGTATTGACTGTCAACTTGCCAGCAACGAAACTGACCTAGGAGACAAAGCTCTGGGCGTGTCTCTGAGAAAGTTTCTAGATTGGGTTAGCAGAGGTTGGAAGATCCATCCTAAATGTAAGTGAAACCATTCTACGGGCCGAAGGCCTAGCCTGAATAAAAAGATGTGTTGGGCAGTGATGGTGCACATCTTTAACCCCAGTATTCAGAAGGCAGAGGCAGGTGGATCTCTGAATTCAAGGCCAGCCTGGTCTACAGAGTGAGTTCCAGGACAGCCAGGGCTACACAGAGAAACCCTGTCTCTCTATTATGCGGCTCTGGCTGGCCTGGAACTCAGAGAGATTCACCTGCCTCTGCCTCCCGAGTGCTGGGGTTAAAGGGATGTACTGTCACACCCAGCCAAAAATCTAAGGGGAAAAAAAAAAAAAAAGACAAAAAAATCAAGTGAAATGCCAGTGACTATCTGCTTCCTGACGACAGATGTGGTATGACTTCAGTGGTTACGACCTTGCCACCATGACAGACTACACCCTCAGACTGTGAGCCAAAATGATCTCTTCCTTCATCCAACAGCCTGTGGCAGGGACTGTGTCACCGCCAGGAGAAAAACAACCAATAGGAGATGCTAAAGCAGTTTGCCTATTGAAAGAAGGTACCGGGCACCAGAAACAGGATAGAGAAATGACTGGGCTACTGTAGACAGACACCCTAGAAAGGCGATAGCTGGATTACCAGGGACACCCTAGAAAAGAGACAAGTCTTCCTCTAAAGAGAAAATGAACCTGTCAAAGAAAAAAAGGTTCAATACTTGTAATAGCAGCACAAGAAAACCTTATTCAAGACCATGTCCCCAAATCAGGAACCACGACAACACACTTTCAGTGCAGAGAGAGATGGAGCTCAACCCCAGGACAGCGCAGACAGGGGAATTTAGAGCCACGGGCGAGGGCAAGAGTCAGTGGGTGGAAAATTACCAGGAGGAAATAGGAAAAGTAACAGGGAGTCTGGCTAAACTGACCTGACAGGGTTCTTACTGAAGACAAGCCAGCACGAACAAGCGCCACCTGGGGCTTGGTGCAGATCAAAAAAGCCTGATCCTGGGAGCAATCAGATAATGAAGACAGAGGGTTCTGGACAAACGACCTTGGCGGAGTTCTTTGCTAAAACTGGATCTTACCAGGAAATACACAGATGGGCCTAGGAGAGAGTTCAAACTAAAGAGATTGGCTAAAATTTGACCAAGGAGAAGGTCGTTGACAAGCAAGAGACAGAAGAAACCCTTTGTTGTAGGGGGGTGGGGGGGACACTGATGTCCACTAAAGGTCAGCACTAAAGTCATCTCAGTCCAGAAATGATCACAAGGCTGAGAAGAGAAAAGCTTGCACTGGCTTTCTCCCACATCCTGGCTCCTCCAGTTCCAGTGTGGTCCCAGGCCCGAGCTGACTGGCAGCCTACGCATCTACAACTCCTACATGCAAATGCCCTCGGTTACTTATGCACTGTGACCACACCAGCCAGAAACAACAGAAGCGGGGAAGATCTGTGTGGACTCACAGTTCCAGAGTGCATCGTGGGAGGAAAGGCGGGGCAGAACAGGTCAGTCCACGGTAGCAAGAGCACATGGATGGCTAATCCTCATTATCAACTTGATTGGATTCAGAATCTCCTAGGAAACACATCTCTGGGCAGCGCCATCCCATGGGCTGGAGTCCTGCACAGAATAAAAAGGAAGGAACAAAATAAAGTCGGCTGGGCATCAGCATTATTCTTCTCTGTCTCTCTCTGCCTCCTGAACGCTGACACAATGTGACCAGCCACCTCACACTCCAATCACCATGCTTCTCTGCCTAAATGATTCGAATGAAATAAACCCTCTCTCCTGAAGTTGCCTTTGTCACGAAATCTATCACAGCAACAAGAAACTAACTCACAGCTGTTGGAAGCATGGCAGACTAGAAAGCAGGGTGTCATTCAACAACTTATTGAGCTCTCGCGGTGTTTCCGGCCCGGTACTATGCAAGCACTGGTGGACAATGGCCACCACTAATGACAGCTGTATTACTACAGCATCTGGTACAGGCAGAGGGACTTCAGTATACTCAAGGTGAACACCTGAGCCAGGCAGTGGCAGCAGATGCCTTTAATCCCAGCACTCAGGAAGCAGAGCCAGGTGAATCTCTGTGAGTTCGAGGCCAGCCTGGTCTACAAAGCAAGATCCAGGGCAGGCACCAAAACTACACAGAGAAACCCTGTCTCAAAAAACAAAAACAAGGGAGCTAGAGAGATAGCTCAGAGGTTAAGAGCACTGGCTGTTCTTCCAGAGGTCCGGAGTTCAATTCCCAGCAACCACATGGTGGCTAACAACCATCTATAATGAGATCTGGTGCCCTCTTCTGGCCTGCAGGTACACATGCAGGCAGAACATTGTATACACAATAAATAAATAAATAAATAAATAAATAAATAAATAAATAAATAAATAATCTTTAAAAAAAAAACAAAAAACAAACAAACAAAACTCTGAGTTTCCCTGAGCATGAACTGAAAACCTCTAAAATTATGAATGTGTTGACTCACACCTATAATCCCAGCATTTGTGAGACTAAAGCAGAAGGATTGTAGGTTCGAGTCCAGGCTGAGTTACGTAGTGAGACATGGTCTGGAAGGAAGAAAAGATGCATTTTAAAATAAAAAACAGGGGCTAGAGAGATGCTCAGCAGCTGAGTGCATACTGCTTTTGCAAAGGACACATTTAGTTCCCACGCCCACCTCAGCGACTCATAACCACCTTTAACTCCAGCTACAGGGAACCTGATGCCCCCTTTTGGCCTCCAAGGGCAACTGCATTTGGGTGCACATACCTATACACAGATACACAGATACACACACACACACACATACATACATACATACATACACACACACACACACATAAATCTTTTTTAATAAGACAAAAATAAATAAAATCATGAGCTAAATAAACCTCTTTTCTCTTTATAAGTTGGCTCTCTCAGATACTTGCAATAGTAAAGAAAAGCTGACTGACGCAGAGAAGAGAAAGAAGAGAATAGGGTCAAATGGGCAGATCCTCCACCAAGGCAGTAGCAGTCTATCAGAAAGGGATGTATTCTAAAAGGAAGACCAACGGTGCGAAGTACTAACAACACAGGCTTCCAGACAGACCGAAGTCCGACGATCGTGCTCTGCCCGTCACTGTCTGCATGACCTTGGGCGATCTCTTAACCATTTTTCCACCTGGGACAAAGCTAACCTCACAGCTGCCGGAAGGACGAAGCGCCGCAATATATGCAAACATCACAACCCAAAACACAGCAAGTGGAGAACCAGAGAACCGGCACAGATGGGAGCCGCCGGCCGTGCAGGCACTGAAGGGGATGATCGAATGCACACTCGCTCCGGGGTCTCTGGCCTGTCCCGGACAGCGAGCAGAAACCGGAGGGCACCACGTGAGCAGCAGTTCTAGGAGAGGACACACTCGTTGGAAGAGGGTGAAGGGCCTGATGTTGAAAGACAGTCCTCCAGGAGCCTGGCACTCTCTCACATCTTGTGAATGGAAAGACTCTGCCTCTTTTTACCTGAGCCTCTTCTCAGCGTTGTGCTTACAGGAAACAACCTTGAAGGATGACGTACTACCTCCCTCGAGGATGAAGAGCAGTCTTATTTACTGCTTCCTTTATAAGCGGTAGATCTCCCCTCCACCTCCCAAGCTCCATGTTTCTCAGCTATGACACAAACCATCTGCATGTGAAGCATCCATCTGGGCCCATCACGCTGCCCCTGCAGGACTTGGAGGCAAGAAGAACTTACGCAAACATGTAAGGTCCTAGGTCTCTAATCTCAAAGTCTGTGTCTTCTGCCAGTAACCAAAGGCAAGTTCGGTTATTAGCCTCATAAACTAGAAAGAACCAGAGCCATCCGTGTGTGCACGGTGTAAAAGCCACGAGTATAAATGGCAAAGTCTAAGTGAGGATTCAGACGGTACCTGTGTGCCAACAAGTAAGAAAGAGGGCTGCAAAGGACTCAGGAAGGAAACACACACAGACTCTGGGTTCCGTCTCCAGCACTGCAAGAGGAAATCCACAGAGCAGTTCCTCTTCAAACAGTCTTCCTCTACAGCCCAGGTTGTCCTGGAGTTCATTCACTAGGTAGCCTCAAACTTGCTATCCTCCTGCCTCAATCTCCCGGGTGCTGGCATTACAGGGGGGCACCGTCATGCCAGACTAGAAGGTGGTTTACACCAAAACTGAGTAGGCAACAGGATCAGCTGCTGCGTCTTAGTAAGACGAAGACCGAAAGTAGCCACTGAATTTAGCAACTAGGTCACTGGCAAGACACATCTCAATGATGTGGTGTGGCCGGGAGCCACATTGTAGTGGAAGAAGAATGAATGGAGGTAAAGACGTTGTAACAATAAGTAGGAAGCATTTCTTAAAAGCTTGGCTGAAATGGAAGGAGGAAGGTGGGGCACTGAACTCAACTTGTCTCTTAATAAACGGAGGAGATCTGAATGGTCATTTCTGAGAACAAGCCCAGAAAGAGAAAAACTGGGAGAGGAAAACAAACAAACAAACAAACAAAAGGATGGATTCAGAGAAAGCATGACCTCAGATCCCAGGTGAGACTGCATCTGCCCCAATCACACATCCTCAAGCAGGTCAACCTGCTGGTTCAGACTGTAGGATCTGTCTCCCGGTAGGTGGTATCTGCTCCCTCCTGAAAGGGGCCCCATCAGCAGGGGTCCCTCTTGGCTACTATCCTGGGTGGTCATGCAGGCCAGAGACAAGACACAGGGGTGTTTCCCAAACAGGATTCTCAAGACACCAATAGGTGTGTTCTGTACACAAAAGCACAAGTAGTTTTGAATGCTGTGCGAAGTCTTGGAGCCAGAGTAGTGTTCTCAAAGAACACCTGAGAGTGAGCAAAAGGAATTTGGGGAGACCCAAGGCCTCCTCCTCGAGGCACTCGGGGTTGGCAGAGAAGACAGACACCTCTGGGAATAAGGAAGAGAACTCTCACTTCTACCACACCTCTGCTTGAGTTCATCTACCGAGGAGAGTCTCTGCTTGGCCAAACCTGTCAGGCTCCTGAACCCTCTTCCAGGCCCATCCATGCACGCCCTTGGAGCATCCAGCTTCAGCACAGCGTTTTCTCAAGACAGTTTAGGAAGAACTCCGGATGGCTGGTCATCTGCAATGTTTGATGAGGTTTTTCATCCTCTACCAGCCTGCAGGGGATGTTGACTCACTCTGTCTTCAGCAATTCTGTTAGGCCAGTTTAGCCAGAATCCCCTTATCCGGGGTGATTCCACTGAGTCATTTTCCATCCATCAACACCCACCTGGATGTTTCACTACAAACTCAGAACCAAGCTAGGTCTCTCTCCCCTAGAGTCAAACCCAGAGGATGGTCCCGAATAACAAGTGTCATAAGGTAATTTTTCCAAAAAAAAAAAAAAACATTTCCACTGGACTGAGAAACAGCTCAATCAGTAAAGTGCTTACAAGCAGGACCTGAGGACCTGAGTTTGATATCCATAACCTATTTTTTAAAAGAATAAAATTTTTAATTGATTTAAATTTTAAACTTAAATTTATGCGGGCGGTTGATGGCGCACACCTTTAATCTCAGCGTTTGAGGTTGAGGGGGATGATATCAGAGGCAGGCAGATCTCTGAGTTCAAGCCTGGTGTGCAGAGTGAGTTCCAAGACAGCCAGAGCTACACAGAGAAACCCTGTCTCAAAAAATCCAAAAATTAATTAATTAATTAAATTTAAATTTAATTTAAAAATAAAAATGCCCCGCACCTTTATAATTTTTATTTTATGTGCATTGGTGTTTTGCCTGCACGTATCCCAGATCTTGGAATTACAGACAGCTGTGAGCTGACCACATGGGTGCTGGGAACCGA
This sequence comes from Peromyscus melanophrys, assembly GCA_902168415.1. Lineage (NCBI taxonomy): Eukaryota > Metazoa > Chordata > Mammalia > Rodentia > Cricetidae > Peromyscus > Peromyscus melanophrys. The sequence goes on along the minus strand of CABHPR010139153.1, from coordinate 1,160 downwards.
ACCTGTGTCCTCTATTAGACCCCGTCAGTGCTCTTAACCACTGAGCCATCTCTCCAGCTCCAGCCCCACACCTTTAATCTTAGCACTCAGAAGGCAGTCAAGTGGATCTATGTCAAGGCCAGCCTGGTCTACACAAAAAGGTCAAGGTTAGCCAGAGATACATAATGTAACCTGTCTTACAAACAAAAAACCCCAAGTGTGGCAGCATTCACCTAGCAATCCTAGGCTAAGAATGTGGAAGATAGGTGGGTTCCTGCCAGGCAAACCAGCCTCCTTAGGGCGTTCAGACCAGTGTGAAACAAAAAATTGGGGGGGGGGGGGAGAGACATAAACAGAGACGGAGACAGACAGAGACAGAGAGAGAGGCAGAGAAGAGAGCGCGCAGCCGAAGGCTTTCCTTGTCATGGCTCAGCAGGTGGTAGACTCCAGGCCTCTTGCCTAAAGCGGACCTGCCAAGAGCTAACAAAACCGCTGACCCTTCTACAGCTAAGAACAGGGCCGCCACAGGCCTTATCCACGCACCATGGGTTGGGGGTTGGCAGAAGAAACCCGGGAAGAAGGCAACAGGAACGTACAACTAGAAGCCACATTTCCGCTTTGTAGGAGCAGGACGACCTAAAGGTCTCCCTTCAGCAAAGGAAAAACAAGAATGCAGAGTTCAAAAAAAAAAAAAAAAAAACAGTTCAGAGTATCCGGGTCTGAGTCCGTGCACCAGCCACCATCAACGACCCGCACCCTGAAAGCCACCGAGGCTCCAAGGAGTGAGCATCGGAACCACCCAAGATGCTAGCTAAATGCACATTTCCAGGCCCAGAGAAGAGACTCATTCAGCGGGCATGGAGCCAAGGCCTGCGATGCTGCGCTTCCAACCAGCACCTCGGACAATCCGCAGTACTGGTTCTCTGCGGAACCCACTCTGAGAAACCAGACTCGGGGGCCAACAGGGTCTCCAAGTTCCAAAGTTTCCCCCTCTCGCTCGGCGCACCGACCTCCTCCTCCTCCTCCTCCTCCTCCTCCTCCCACCGCCACACCACCCCCGGGCCTCACCCACGCGCGCGGTCATGGAAGCGTCGGGGAACTCAGGGCTGGGCTCAACGGCCTTTGCCAGGGCGCCGCGGGCCCCAAAAAGCGCAGCACGGTGGCCGGCAGGGGGCGCTGCA
>CABHPR010139152.1:23355-40402 GCA_902168415.1 Peromyscus melanophrys | reverse complement strand
CAGTTGTATTGTACTGTACACATGAACCTGAACACACACAGTTGTATGGTACTGTACACATGAACCTGAACACACACAATTGTATTGTACTGTACACATGAACCTGAACACACACAATTGTATTGTACTGTACACATGAACCTGAACACACACAGTTGTATGGTACTGTACACATGAACCTGAACACACACAATTGTATGGTACTGTACACATGAACCTGAACACACACAATTGTATTGTACTGTACACTGCATGTGGACAACTGCTCTCAGCAAAGCTGCACTTTAAGAAAAAGAGTCTACAAAGTTGGGGGGAGTGATTGGGGGGAGAGTTGAAGGGGAAGGGGTGGGGGTAGATTTGACTAAAACACATTACATTTATGTATTTAATTCTCAAACAATAAAAAGGGGGCCTGTTATTGTTTCCACATCTAGCTATGGGGCCTGAGGCAGGAAAAGAGAGAGAGAGAGAGAGAGAGAGAGAGAGAGAGAGAGAGAGAGAGAGAGAGAGAGAGAGAGAGAAACATGAGCAGGAGTGAGCATTGGCCAAGGTCATCCACTGGGTTCTTATCTCAGTGCCTTGAGCAGCAGATGCTTTGGTAGGCAGATGTTCAGTCCTCAAACACTTACTGGATGAGCGAGTAACCATACTTCAAATTGAATTCTGTTGAATAGGCCTGCAGAGGCTTAGAGTAAAATAGCACATCTGCCTTAAGTGAGTACAAAGAAAAGATGACTTTTCTGGCTGTTCAGTTGGCCGGCATCCTCTCAGTGCAGCAAACCTGAGATTTCGCACACTCACCCACGTCCCTTCATTCTTTGGCACACATGCGCCCTAACCATTGGATTCTTGTTACGAATAACAAAACAGACCCTGTTGTGCTTTTGTTAACAACCATAGAGAGCAGGCTTGCCTTGTTTCCAGATCAAATTCAATTCCAGAGAAACTGTACTTTGTGGACGACTAAATTGTAAATTGTGGGTATCTATGGGTGATGGGTCACTAAATATTCTCTACCATAACTCACCTATATTTCCACCCTGTGTCGTCCCCATGCTCACTCAAGACTGGAGGACATTCTGGTTGTCATGCACCACACTGAAAGATAGGTATGGCGTGTCAAGCCTGGAATACGCTCTTCAAGGAGATACAGGGGCATCATGTAGACACTTCTGATACATCATGTGCTGTGGGTATGAAGGGTCGAGACTAATCTCTCTTTTTCTGTTGCCAGTGCTCAGGTATTGGGACATGACATTATGAGACAGACCTTCCTTTGCTTTCCACAAAAAGTCTTTATTCTGTCTCTTCTAGGTTGAGGCACAAAGGCTAAGGCTTGCCGCATCCAAAATGAAACGTTAGGACAGCAGGGAAGGGAAGGGAGGTTTGGAAGTGCCCAGTTGTAAATGGGAAGCCTGCTGTTGTGAGCAGGGATGTGCCACAGTAAGAGCAGCCTCTTCATGGACCAAGGCAAGCGGCAGCCGAAAGGGGTCAAGTTCATCTGCTGATTCATTGTTCTTTTAACAAATATTTACTGAGCGGTGCAGCAGGCCCAGGGCATTCAATAATCACGACAATACAGCTGTGTTTGTCTGGTTTCTCCCAGCTGAAAAGCAGCGCTCTAATAATTCCCGAATTTGCTTCTTCTACTGTGCTGAAAGAATAACCCAGGAAGGGGGCAGGGCAGAGACATGATGCCTTTCACCTTGCTGATGGTGGTATTTGGCAGTCAAGGGCAGGGCTAAGTACACAGATTATCATTTAAGTGTTGAAGAAAACTTCTAAAATGGGTCCTGTGATGGGTTTGCTTATTTATTTACCCAGTGTGTGTGTGTGTGTGTGTGTGTGTGTGTGTGTGTGTGTGTGTGTGTGTGTGTGTGTCATGAGTGCAGTGCCCACAGAGGCCAGAGGAGGGTGTGGGATGTCTTGGAGCTGGAGTTGAGGTGGTTATGAAGTCACCTGGTCTGGGTGCTGGGAATTGAATCAGTCCTCCGGAAGAGCGGCAGGTGTTCTTACCACCGGCTGTCTCTCCAGGCTTGGCGTTAGTGTTCTGACATTAAATTATAAAAAGCTCTCCATGTTCTTGATACCACTAAGTTTTTCAAATGTGTGATATTCACACATTTTTCTCCCATCCTTTAGGCCATCTTTTTTTCTTTTTGACCAGTGAGTAGGTTTTCTGTTTTATGTATTCTGATAATTTTTTCTCTTGTAGTTCACGTTTTTTCTTGGCACTTCTGGAGAGGCTGTGGTGGTATTGTGTTCCCCAAAATATTGTGTACCTTAATAAACTTATCTGGGGTCAGAGACGGAACAGCCACAATATTAAACAGAGGTTAGGCAGTGGTAGCACACGCCTTTAATCCTAGCATTCCAGAGACAGAAATCCCTCTGGATCTCTGTGAGTTCAAGGCCACATTAGAAACGGCCAAGCATGGTGACACAGCCTTTAATCCCATAAAGTGAGCCTTCAATCCCAGGGAGTGGTGGTAGAAAACAGAAAGGTATATAAGGTGTGAGGACCAGAAACTAGAGGCATTTGGCCTGGAGAGGCATTTGGCCTGGTTAAGCATTCAGGCTTTCAAGCAGCAGTTCAGCTGAGACCCATTCGGATATGAGGACATAGAGGCTTCCAGTCTGAGGAAACAAGACCAGCTGAGGATCCGGCAAGGTGAGGAAGCTGTGGCTTGATCTGTCTCTCTCACCTTCCAGTGTTCACCTCAATAACTGGCCTCAGGTTTGATTTTATTAATAAGAACTTTTAAGATTCATGCTACAAGAGGCCCCTTCTAGGCCAGGGTCACAAGGCTTCATTCCCATATTCTTTCCTGAGCATTTCAGAGCTGTAGCTCTGACACGTAGGTCTAGGATCCGCTTGTCTTAATGTGTGTGCGAGGAGGAAGAGCAGCTTTGTTCTTTCGCCAAGACTGTCCATCAGCCCAACGTTTTTTCCTGAAAAAACGATTCTTTTCTAAACAAATAATCTTAATATCCTTATTAAAAATCTGTTGAGAACTGGTTCAAAGGCTTAATTTTAGGTTCCTAATTTTGTTGCATTTATGCCCTTTCCCTCCTTACCCTTCTCTCTCTCTCTCTCTCTCTCTCTCTCTCTCTCTCTCTCCCTCCTCTCTCTGTCTCTCTCTCCTTTGTTTTTCTATCTAGCCTCTCTCTGTATTTGCCTGTGTTTCTCTCTCCTGCATCTCTTCTCTTTCTGTCTCTGTTACTGATTTCTCTTTTTCCTCTACCCCCTTTCCTCTCTATTTCTCTCTCTCCTGTCTCTCTACCTATCTCCATGTCTCTCCTCTTCTCTATTTCTGTCCCTCTCTCATGCTAGGTAAGTACTCTTTTTTTTCTCCAGACCAAGCCCCCAGTCACTGATTTCTCTGTCAGCCCTTAAATGACACCATGCCCTATTAATTTCAGCGGCTTAGTGAAAGTCCTTGGAACTGGGGAGCTGGGCCCTCCCACTTTCCTATGTACTTACCGGATGATTCTGAGCGTCTATGTCCTTCGTGCTTCTCACTGGGCTTTCGGATGGGCTCATTGGTGTCTGCGAAGCAGGCAGTTGGATATTGGAAGGGATTATGGTGAATCCGTAGATCTATTTGGGGAATATTTTAATCTTACTACTAAATCTTCAGATCTACAAATCGGGAATTTCTCTTTATTTAGGCAGTGTGAAATTTCTTTTGAGCAATTTTTTTTTTTTTTGCAATTTCCCACGCATATGTGGCATTTCTTTTGGTGAGTTTGTGTCTATATATTTTATTCTTTTTGATACTCTCTTATGGAGAATTGTTTTCTTAAATTCACTCCAAGTTGTTCATTGCAGTTGTCAAGAGTTACTGCTGCTTTTCACCTATTGATCTTGGATTCTGCTAACTTATTAAACTTGTTATAGGTGTGTTTGTGTGTGTGTGTGTGTGTGTGTGTGTGTGCATGTGTGTACATGTGTGCATACATTCCTCAGGCTTTCCTCTATGCATGATCTTGATCTAGACACTTGCAAATCAAGTCAGTTTTACTTCCTTTGCAATTTAAATGTTTTTATTACTATTATTTCTTTTGCTTGCCTATGTGCCTAGCTTGACTAGCAATTTTATTTCAGTGGAATATGTAATAGAAAATGTGGGAATGGAACCCTAGTCTTGTTCCTGGTCACATAATGCAGTCTGGGGTGTTTGCATAAATTTCCTTAGGTGCTTTGCCTATGAGCAATTCTGCTCTTAGATTAGGAATGTTGTATTTTGCTTTGTAGCATGAAAACTTGTTGGGCTTCATCAGAGGTTTTTTCTGTGTTTACTGAGATGATCACACTTTGGGTCTTTATAATCTCTCTCTCTCTCTCTCTCTCTCTCTCTCTCTCTCTCTCTCTCTCTCTCTCTCTCTCTCTCTCTCTGATATGTGCATGTGCTTGTTTGCATGTGGATGCCAGGGGGTAGTCTCTGGTGTCACTCCTCAGGCACCACCCACCTTGTTTTCATTAGACCAATCTGGACCTCACCAGTAGGTTAGGCTAGTGAGCCCCAAGGATTCATCTTCCTCCACCTCCCCTGTCCTGGCCTTACTAGCATATACCACAATACCTAGCTCTTTTATGTGGGTTCTGTGATTGAATTCAGGTCCTCATGCTTACATGACAAGCACTTTACTAACTGAGCTAACTCCTCAGACACTTGACTCTTACTAGCTTACTCTGAATGGTCATAGTCCTGGTGGTCTAACCTGTGACAACCCTGGCTTTTAAACCTTTGCGATGGAGTTTCACTTGGAGCATCCCAACTCTAATGAATCTCCACCCAGAGGATTGACACAGATTCACTCCCAGTGTCCACAGCCATAGATGTGACTTTATGCAGACTACATTTTTGGGTGTGTGTGGGAACACCTTGGATATCTTACAGGTGTGTGCCTCTCATCTTTGTAGCACCCTGCCTTTTCTTCCCATGATGGGTTTGAGCAGAGTCCCTACTTGATAGAAGCACACGGGTAATTATTCAACCCCATTAGTCAAGAGCCCTCAAAAAAATAAAATAACAGAGCGCCGGACTGGCATTCTGTCTCTTTCCCAGTTCAGTTGGATAATATCACCAAGTCCTACAAAATTAAAATCAAGTTTGAAACGGGGTTTGTTAATTACAGTGTTTAACTGTTGTCGGTATTGTTTCCTTGGAGATTAATGAGGTGAGCTATTGTCGCATAATTAGACCGGAGTATATCTCATCTTGTACAAACCCTTGCGATTCTCCGCTGTCCCACTACTGTTTGAAGGTTAATTTCACTTTGCCAGGATAGACTTGGCAAGATGCTGTCTATTGAAATATGTTTTTAATTATATTTGAAAGTCATTAGTCAAGGGCTCTGCCAGGCTCTTCTGCACACATTTGTGGAGAAATTCAGCCACAACTGAATCCATCATGGTTTCCTAGCTCATGTCCAAGTGCCCCTGGGCATGGGGAGAAGGCACCCACAATCTGTGTTAGGGTTTAGTTTGGTCCAACCTTACTTCTTTGTTGGGGAGATAATTGGGTGAGATCTCTATGGTGGTATTAGACCTAAGGGTCAGCATCTGAAGGAGACCATTAGGTGGCCTCACCACAGGTGTAGACTTTATCCAACACATCCAGCACTTTCCCAGATGAAGACTTCATGGATATCACTCTGTGCCTGGGATATGTCTTGCTTATGTGCTCCAGCTCACAGTCTTAGCGCCTAAGATGCACTCTAAAGACTTTCATGAGATCTGAATTCCTACCCACACACCATTCTTCTCTGACATCTGCTCTCATCCTGTGGCTTCTGCATTATCCTGTCATCCAATTCCCTTTCTCTCTGTACCAGACAGCGACTCTCGTGTTCATAGCAACAGAACAGCCTAGAAAGATTCGGCTGCAGTGACCAAGCAAATGCGTTAAACACTGTCCCACTGGTCTTGGGCATGATAGGCTGACTGGTGGGAGAGCCAGCCTCAGCTTTTCTAGGCTTTTCCTTGTATCCTACCTCCACCCATGCAGAATGACTGTCTACTTGTCCTTACTTTACATGTCCCCAGCGAGAAGGAATGCTCAGCTTCTTTTCCTTAGAAGTGCTGGGGTGACTGGTGTAGGCACAGTGACTCCTACATCACAGGCAAGCATCTGCCCTGGCCTTCCTCCCGTTCATCTGCCATGTGAGGTGTGGGCTGCATGGCGGATGAAACTGAGCCTGCCTCCAGGAAGCTGAGGATGAGACACTGGAGTGGACACAGTCTGGACTGGACTGCGCTCTGTCTTATTGCTTTCTTTACAGCAAAGTGGACTTTGTGGGCATCTCTTTACAGAGTTTGAAGCAAGTCAGACAGCCCATGACAGCTTCTATTTAAGAAGTCTACCCTGTGTGTGCACGTACATTTATGCACTCCAGAGTGTGCGTGTGAAGGTGAGTGCATGCTCCTGTGTGTGAGTGTGGACAAGCATGTGCCACAGTGTGTTTTCAGAGGTTAGAGAGAGGTCAACCTTGGGTGTTGGGTCCTCATTTTCTACTTTGCCTGTGAGTTTTGTGCTGTTTGCCATTGCATAAAGCAGGCTAATCTTCGTGGCTTCCCTTGACTCTGCCTCTTCTCTTGCACCAGGACTATATATGCACACTTCGGGGGATCTGAATTTAGTTCCTCAAACTTGTGTGTCAAACCCTTTACTTGCCGAGCCATCTCCCTAGCCCAGTTACCATTTTGAAAGATTGATTCTACTTGGAAAGTGTTTTGGTAGAATTTGGAAATGAAGAGCCCTGACTGGACCCTGCTGATAGCAAGGCCTCTTGATTAAGTGTGCATGCTTGAGTGGACTTCTGTGTGCAGATGTGGGTATACGTGTCTGTATGTTTGCCTCTGTGTGTGTGTATGTGCACATAAGTGTAGGGTGACAACTACATAAATGCACTTCTCTCTCCATGCTGTGGTGGAAAGACCATGCCATGATGTTGATTATCTCACAGAACAGGATGCCTTGTTCAGAAAGGAACGCCATCTTTAGCTTCATGACTTTGGCCACTGTCTGAGTGCTGGATATACCCAAGCACGAAGTCTGCTGGGAAAGTGGCTACTGAAAATGAATCAAACCCTTGGCATCTCCGCAGGCTCGGTGGGGTGACTCAAAGGCACTATCTCAGACATACATGGTGGTGATGTTGGGGACCCAGGGCATGTTCAGGAGCTGCAGGTAATCTGACTTCCTGAGGGTCCAGTTTTCATCTTCAGTGGGACAGTGCATGGCAGTTAAAGCAGGAACTCCTGCTTGGACTTGAACCCCAGACCACTGTTGCCTGTCAGTGCTCAGGAAGGCATTTGAGTTCTTTGTTTACTCAAGCTCCACCTTCGCAGGGATTTCTCAAGGCTTAGTGACATTAGTGTGTGCTGGAGCCAGCGCCCTGTAGGGGTTGCTCTGTCTTATTGCTGTGTACAAATGGCCTCCCCATTGTAGGGGACAAGAGAGAGTGCGCAGAGTGAGGCAGCAGGCAAGCTCGCTGAGATTCTACATACCTAAAGTGTGCTCAGAGCGACACTGGGTGCCGAGTGCTCTTCCCCTTGTCAGATGTTCATACCAGCCACTGCAGATGGCCAGGCCAGCCCTCTCCTGGAAAAGCCAGAGTCCTTGAGGGCCAATTCTTGCTGTGATCCTATCTGAGGAAGTTGGTTTCCTGGCCCTCCATGTAGAGACTCCAAGATCCCTGTCATGTACACAGAGTGCCATTGGTGTTATTCCTATGGGGGAAAACATGTTTAGGCTGGACCTGAGGTTGCCCAGAGCATTGAGAGGGGTCTTTGCTTCAACTCTGCATAACATTGGAATGACCAGTGTCTTCTCCAGGAGATGTTGGTACAGAGAGGGGACTTGTCAGCAGAGATCCTACAATGTCTTTAAAGCTCAGACTCTTGGGAGACCTCATTAGTCTGAATCAGGTCAGCAGAGACTAGGGTGCTGGCAAAGGAACATGAGAAAATGCTCTCTAGCTGCCTGTTAACATGACAACATCTAGACTCTCCAAAGAGACAAGGCTCTGGGTATTCTGTGATGGAGTTTCTAGATTGATTTACTTGAGGTAAAAAGACCCACCCTGAGTGTGTGTAGCACCATTCTACAGTCTTAGGTCCCCGTTATAGGTAGTACTAATTGTCAGTTTGACACAGCATAGAGTCATCTGAGAAGAAGTCCTCTGCCTAGGTCAGGTTGGCCCATGGGCGTGTCTGTGGGGGAGTGTCTTGATAATTGACTGATGTAGGAGGAACTAGCCCACTACAGTAGCACTCTTCTCTGGGAAAACGGTTCTGGGCGATACAGGAAAGCTCTCTGTGCATGTGCATGTGCCTGTGCCTGAGCCACGAAGCAGTGTTCTTCCATGCTTTCTACATCAGGCTCTTGCTTGAGTTCCTCCCCTGACTTCCTCGGTGATGGACTGGGACCTGAAGTGTAAGCCAGATAAACCTTCCCTTTCTCAAGTTGTTTTTGGCCAGAGTGACACTCATTCCAGATCCAACCTACACAGTCCCTGACTGAATGAAATGGAAAAAGAGGGCCGAGCCCGGGCACTCCTCTCTTCCTGCTTTCTGATTGTGAATACGACTTAGCCAGCTGCCTTAAGTTCCTGCTGCCATGACCTTTAAACCAGGAAGGACTGTACCCTCCAAGTGTGAGCCAAAACAAAGCTTCCCTCTCTAAATTGATTTTTTCCAGGCATTTTTGTTGCTGCAGTGAGAAAAGTCATTAGATGAGCTGCAGTTCTCAGTGGCTGTTTTCCTCGAGCCTGCAGAAGTGGTCACGTGATCTCTACTTTCCCTGTGAGACTAGCAGAGGCACCACTGAGGTCTCCGGTCTAACATCAGATATGGCCAAGCCTCTAGAACACTTCTGATCTGTCACCATCCTGCATGACAGGAGCATCTGCTTCTCAGGAATGGAGCAACCCGCTGCTTCCCTCCTATTAGACTTACCTGAGACGTCAGGTCTGCCCTGAACCTGCCATGGGGAGGCTGCTGGGCTCAACAGTCACCTGCATGCAGGACTTGTTGTCTCAGCTCTGAATTACCCGCCAGCCATGCCAATATGACAATAGTATCCACTGTATACAAATTGTATTCCAGAGGCTGGCCACCAGCTCAGTCCTTTAACTCCGTCTATTCTATTGTCTTGCAGCCAGACCTGAATCCTGCTTCTCCCAACCTCCTGGATTTCTCTACCTTCCATTTTCAAAGAGAAGCCCTGCTCTTCAGGGTGGATGAGTTTCTATGATTTAAACTCCTCCAACCCCAGTATAATTTCCCTTTTCTAAAGTGCTTTTTTGGCCTTTGTGAATCAATCAGTATTGTCATAGTGGATCTGATGCTTCCCCAACATACAGGTAAATTGCCTCTGATCCCGGGAGGTAGGGAGAGGTTCAGCCAGGTTTGCCAGGCCTGGTCTGTACCAGGCTTTTTCTTTTGGACCACCAACCAGTTCCCAAGTCATGGCATGGAGACTTATTTATTACTAGTTATGAATGCTCAGCCTGGCTTAGGCTCATTTCTGGCTAGCTCTCTTAACTTAAATTAGCTTGTTTTTCTTTATCTGTCTTTTGTCCTCGGGACTCTTTACCTTTCTTTCTGTATGTGTTACTTTCCTGTTTCCTCCAGTGTCTGTCTGTCCGGCAGCTGCTTGGTTTCTGGCCTCGGGCATCTCCCTCTCTTTCTCCCTTGCTCTCTTTCCTTCTCCTCTCGTTCTTCCTGAGCCTAGATTTCTCCTTCTACTTATTCTCTCTGCCTAGCAGCCCTGCCTATCCCTCCCCTGCCTAGACATTGGCCATCCAGCTTGTTATTAATTAGACCAATCAGGTGCCTTAGGCAGGCCAGGTGAAACAAATGCAACCCATCTCCACATAATTAAACACATGCAGCTCAAACACACGTAACACATGCTTACGTCATTAAACAAATGTAACACACATGTAACATATCTTCACATAGTAAGTAGTATTCCGCAGCATAAAGAAGTATAAGACATCTTTACATAGTTAAACTAATGGTCCACAACTCTGATCTCTTTCCATGAACTGTGTTGTGACCAGCCCTCACCCATTTACACCCTGCTAAGAACCCAGTCCTCTCGGGTGAGAGCCAGAGAGAACAAATAAGAACAAATAACTCTCTCTCTCTCTCTCTCTCTCTCTCTCTCTCTCTCTCTCTCTCCTTTCCTCCCTCCCTCCCACCTTCTCTCTCTGTCTTCAGTTTGTACAGACAGGGTTTCTCTGTGTAGCTTTACGCCTTTCCTGGAACTCACTCTGTAGACCAGGCTGTCCTCGAACTCACAGAGATCCGCCTGCCTCTATCTCCCGAGTGCTGGGATTAAAGGAGTGCACCACCACTGCCTGGTGAGAACAAAGAACTCATTGCCAAGACTGCTGCCAGCATGCCAGACCTTGGTCTTCACTGACCTGCTGTCCTCCGCTCTGTGGTCGCTCTGCCCCTGGGATAGCTGTGTGCCCTTTTGTCAGCCTGGGAAAGGTTCCGTCCGCAGCCTGGAGCCCAGGCAGGACTCTGCCTCTCTACCCTTCAGCACCGACCTTGTGCTGTCTTCCAGGCTTTGTTAGTAGCACTGCTGGCCACTAGGTGCTACACCAGTTATGTAGCAGCTTTTATGGCTGAGGTGACACATGATTGGTGCAAGTATTTTAGTGATATCAACAGGAAAGCATGAGTGGCCCATGCTTTGCAGTGAGAGCTGTATTTTTGTTGTGATTGGATCTTTCTTGCCTTTTCTCAGCTCTATGACTTTCAGGCTCTGGACCACTGACATCTCCCAATGACACAGTACAGTTGAGATTTTTTTTTTTCTATTGATGGATATGGAAACAAACTCCATGGATGAAGTCTGCTTTTTGTACCAGTTGGGAGCTTTTGAGTTGAAAGTTCCTAAGCAAAAATTCAGAAGAGCAAAGGAATGAATAGATGATCATTTGCATGTCATTTAAATATTTGAAGGGGATTGGTTGACATATTAGCCCAAGGAAGCCATTCTTACTAAGAAGGATCCTGTAGACCAGTGGTTTTCAACCTTCCTAATGCTATGATCCTTCAATATAGTTCCTCATGTTGTAGTGACCCCCAACCACAAAATTATCTTTGTTGTTACTTCATAACTGTAATTTTGCTACTGTTATGAATTGTAATGTAAGCATCTGTTTTTTCCTATGGTCTTAGACAATCCCTATGAAAGTGTCATTTGATTCCCCCAAAGGGATTGTGACCCACAGGTTGAAAACCACTGCTATAGAGCATCCTTCAGGTGGGAACAACATCCACTCACCCACTTAACACACTTCCATGGGTTTCACAAGATCCTGTGGATAAAATGAAGAAGCAGATGGGGTGCCATTTCAAGTACCATTTTCCCTTTGCTTGGGCTTCCTCAAAGTTGTGGGTTTGGGACATGGCTTGTTTTCTGGAAATCCCCCAAAGACTTTCTTTTTGGGCTTCTTCTTGCCCTTTCCTTTTCCACGGCCCAGATTTACTCAGATAAGATCCTTTCTGGCACAGAAGCAGCCCCACATGTGACTCCTAAGCTCTGCATCACTTTGTGTTGCCTGCCGCCCGCCCCCCCATCTCTTATGGTGTTCTATGATCTTTCCCTAGTCTTCCCATCCAGCCTAGAGCCTGAATCTGTCACCATTCATTCTTAGAGGCACCCAGACACAATTCAATATCTTACCTTAAGCCTATAAAGCAGGGTGAGCTCTAACCTTGTAGCCATGGCTCCCATCAAGCAACTCCTCTGTCTGACAGGTATGAGCTCTCAAGTGGTCCCAACTCTTTCAGGGTATTTTCCCTGCAGGGCAAAGGGGTCATGGAGGGGGTGATATATGTTGACTAGAATGCTGAGTGTGGCCTTTGGAGACCAGCAGACCTAATTCTGTCATTTATAAGCTGTGTGTCCTTGGGCAAATGACATGAACTTTTGGAGTTTTCATTTGTCATCTATCCAATGGGGATTATAGTACCTTTGATGGGGATGCCTCACACCTACTGTTAAATTCCAAATCCAAGCTGGAAGAAAAAAAATGAAGAAAGAAAGAAAAAGAAAAACAAAGTGAGTCAAATTTCTCTTGAAGCCTAAAAAATTGAAAATCATTTCACGATTCTTCACTAGGTCTAGCATAGTGAGTTTTTCTCCCAGCCATGAAAACAGGTTATTGGTTTTCCATCAGGCATCTGCTAGGTCAGTAGCTTGCAAGTAGGAGACATAAACCTTAAAATCACATTCAGTGCAAAGACTCTGATCAGGGAGTGTGGGACTTGAGGCCTGTTCTAGCCCACAAAATAATGACTGTAGTAATACTATTTATTAATAATATTTGTAATGATGCTATTTCTCCAGGAAACTCAAGAACATCTGTATGCTTTCTGAACTCATGTAAGGTCTCAAAGAAAGCATTAGCCATGAACTCTGCCCCACTATTAGAGCTATCCCATGTGAAAGACACCCTTATTCTTCTACTCATATGAATGGGGGTTAAGTTAGAGAGAACTGCCAGTTCAAGCTGCTTATCCTAGGATTGTGACTAAAGAAATGATTTGGGAGACTTACGGCACCATTGGAGGTAGCACCAGGCTAATTGTGGGACTCAGTCACAGCCTCGGTAGTTGCATGCTGTTTCCATAGTCAGGAAAGAGGCCATCTTTGAAGAAAGCTAACAGTACAAGGTTGGTAAGACGGCTCAGGTAGTAATGTACTTTCTGGGAAGGCACGAGAACACAGCTTCTACCTCCAGAACCCACATTCAAAGCCTGTTGTTGTGGTGCATGTTTATAGTCTTAGCTCTGGGGAGGCAGAGACATGTATATTCCTGGGGCTCACGGCCCAGCCAGCTGAGCTGAATCAATAAGTACCAGGGAGAGACCCTGTCTCAAAAACCAAGGTGGGCAACTTCTAAGGAATGATGCTAGAAGTTGACCTCTGGCCTGCACATGCACATGCACTCACATACAGGCATACTTACACACGTGTGAATACACACCGACGGGCACACACAGAGAAAGCTACTGGGTTCATCAGCTGTTGTGACAGTAGCAGCCTGACCACTCTGTCTCTACTCACAGACAGGGTCACTTTTGTCCTACCTTCATCCACATTCAGCTCCATCCCAAGTCTTACGTCTCATGGTGAGCTGAGCAGAAGATCTGTATTGTACTTATAAATCCCTGAGAGAAAGCATGTTTAGTGTTTGCTGACCTTGATCATAGGGAAGGAATTCTAGAATGTTATCAAGGTCCCTGTGTTATTCAACCACAGCAAGGTGGACCCATGTGACCTTGTAGATAAGCTGATCACAAAGCTGCTTCAGTTTTCTTCCTTCTGGTGTTTAAACCTGTTCCTTGGGGAATTTGATATAAAGCCTATGCCTCCTTATCACCAAGCTAGAGATCTGGCAGGGTTCAAAGATGATTGTCTGCATTTATATCCTTACCACTACCGTCACCAACCATCGTTAACAATATCACCATTAATCATCAGCACCACCACCGCTATCATCAACATCACCAGCACCCTCATCATCATTGTCACCACCATCACTGCCACCACAATTAACATCACCACCACTACCACAACCACCAAGCTTTCCCATATCACCAGCATCACAGCTATCTCCAACCTCATTATCACTATCACCACCATCACATCACCACCACCATTGTTAACATCACAACCATCACCACCACCATCATGACCACAATCACCATCACCAAAACCATTGTCAACATCATCTCCACCATCACCCTAATCACCACGAGCATCATAATCATCATCAGCACACTTACCACTACTTCTAATTACTTTAATTCCCTCATTAACACCACCAACACCATTGTTCTTTCCATCCCCACTGTTACCATCGTTACCATCACCAGTACCAAGATCATCACCATCCTTGTTCTTTACATTATCCCCATCATTGCTGTCATCATCTTCATCGTCATTATCAACATCACCTCTACCATTTTGATCACCACCTCTGATCATCATTGTTACCCCTATCATCTCTACCAACATCACTACCACCATTATACACTAACCATATGTCAATCATCAGTCTTGCTAGCTGTAGAGCTGAAACCCCTTCTGTATCAGTTCTTGCACATTTCATGCTAAGCCTGCACGGTGATGATCCTCATTTTACTCAAGGGACAAGAGATCTAAACTCATACAAGGGGCTGTAATTTGAACCTTAGGCTTCTAAACCCAGAGTGAAGGGTGGAGGGATTCCCTTGCTTCTGGGATTGGCATATAAAGTTTAAGAATGTGGGCTTGAATGTTGGAATGATTTGAGGCCAAAGCAGGTCTTTTTAGGTACAGCACATAGAGAAAGCTAAGTAAGAAGAGTGTCTCTGTGTCCATAGGACATTTGTGCTGACAAGCAGTCGGAAAATGAGCAGGAAAAATCGCTGGACTGGAGGTCTAGAAGGGGGACTGGCAATTGGGAATTGGGAGGCTTGGGGTAATTTTCCAGCAATTTCTAATAGGTGCCTTCTATCCATGGCAAGCAAAATAAGAAGGCACCACCACATCTCACACATTAGCCTCTCAATCAGTGGCCCATTATCTCGTCTGTTCAGGTGTTTAATGGAAGTTTCTCTCTCCTGCCGAGCTGAGAGCTTAATGAAGCTGGAATCCTCCAGCCTGCATCAGTGAGCCCGTGTTCCCCCACAAGGCGGCCTCCTTGCAGCCCTGAATGGGGTAATATTTCTCCTCTTTTTCATATTCTAATGAATAAATGATATTCCCATTGGTTATTTATCTACTTTTAGAACTTGAATGGAATTCTTCTGATAATTATGGCATTTCACTATTTGATGGGAAATTGGTACCTGCTGCCTGGAGATAATGGTCCAATTCAGTGTCTATGAAATATGGAATTTTCTGCTAATTCCTGCCTTGAAATTTGTAAATCATCAGCGGAGTTGGTTATTAAAATTCAGGAGTTTAAAGACCTGGAGCGAAGGGGGAGCGGCCTTTCTTCATTAAAATTACAGAAACTAACAATGAGTGCTGGACCCAGTTTTCAGCCCAGAAGGCTCAGAGCAACTCAGCTCAGAGTTATTGGTGATGTGACTGTCGCTCCGGGAGCCTCAGACTGTGGAGTGGGAGCTGGATGGGTGGAAGGCACCTGTCCAAATATGCAGAAATGAGAGCTGAGAGCATGGTATAGGGGGCAGGCAGAGGCTCTGGAATGATTGTGTCTGACTTCATGCCTTTCTGAACCTCATTTTCTGCATTGGCAAAGTTGTGTGTGTGTGAGTACATGTGTGTATGAATGTCGGGGGGTGGTACATGTGTTGATGCACATGTATGCACATACATACAGTAGCCAGAGAACAGCGTTGGGTGTTATTGCTTCTCAGGCACTGTCTTCCTTGATGTTTTTGAGACAGGGTCTCTCATTGGCCTGGATCTCACAAGTTAGGACTAGACTGGCAGACACTTGGCCGACTCTTTCTCTTTTGGTGTCAAGTGTCTACGGTGCACGTGGGCTATGCAAAGAAGGACTTCTCTTCTTAGTCCCTGCCCGGCTGTTGTGTTCTTCTGATACAAAGATGAAATGTCAGTTTCTACAAATTCAGTAGCTACTACCAGCTGCAGAGTGAATGAACCAAACTGAAGGTGAACAAACCAAACTGTTAGTTTTTTGTTGATAGGACAATAATTGAGAAAAACCTAAAGGAGGGAGGATTTACTTTGTTTCTCGGGTTCAGATATTTGAACCAATGCTCACTTGGCACCATCATGAGGAGTGTGACTTGGAAGACAATCATGGCAGTGAGAGGGTGTGGTGGTACTGAATGCTTACCTCATGGGAGCTGGGAAACAGAGGGAGGTAGAGAAAGAGAGAGAGAGAGAGAGAGAGAGAGAGAGAGAGAGAGAGAGAGAGAGAGAACAGGAAAGGGTCCAAGGGACAAGATAGTCCCTTTGAAAGCACTTCCCCAGAGACGCACTTTACCTAACCAAGCTCAACCTGCTGGGGACCAAGCATCCACCATGTGAGCTGTAGTGGGCAGTTCCAAGTCAAACCACAATACAAACTGAAGACAAAGGAGAGGAGAAGATATCTCTAAGGAAGGAGATGCCACGAGACAGAAGCAGGATAAGTCAATACACTGTGGCCACTCCTTGCAACACGGACTTGATCAACCCAATGGTCTCTTGGTTTTGGTCTCCATGCCAGGTCCATCTCTGAGTGTAGAGCGAGTGTATTTGGGTAGGACACAGCATGGTGCAATCTTAGTAGCCTCCTTGTTTCAATAGAACCAAAGGAAAGAGGACCATCTGTGGGCTTCAAGGAGAACTCTGAAATGTCCCTAGGGCTTTTAGTGCCTGTGCCATTCACGCTACCCAGGTAGTGCTGGACCTGCGCTTCTGCAGATCACAGGGGCCCTCCCCGGGCGAGGGCCTCCTTGTCACACCCAGTGGCAAGCAAAACAGCCATGGCCCTTGCTGTGGTTAATCTCAATTATTAACTTGATGGGATTTAGAATCACCATGGAAACAAGCCCCTAAATGTGGGTGGCACCATCACATGGGTTGGGGCCCATGGTATGTAAAGGGGAAGTGAGCTGAGCACAAGCATTCACCTCACGCAGCTTCTTGATTTTAGATGTGGTGTGAGCAGTCACCTCTTTATCCTGCCGCCATGCTTCCCTGCTGTGATGGAATGATCCCCTTGAACTAGGAGCCAGATATATTCTCCCTCTTTAAATTGCTCCCTATTACATGTTTTATTACAACAAGAAGAAAAGTGTCTAAAATGGCCCTTTCCTATGTGCCCCCAGCACCAGGTAGGGGATGGCTTTCCTGCTCTGCTCTCCTTTCTCTTACTTCTTGTTCCCCACTGGGACCCTTCTGTTCTGGTCACTGTGCATGCCCAGTGTCTGGCATCCAGCAGAGCAGAAGAGGACTTAGTTGCAGGTGTGAGAAGAACTCGTGTGACTCTTGCTGTAGGAGCAGGTTGTACATGCACTGCTTCCCCGAGCCTCAGATGGGAGGATGGC
>CABHPR010139152.1:0-23345 GCA_902168415.1 Peromyscus melanophrys | reverse complement strand
GTGTGTGTGTGTGTGTGTGTGTGTGTGTGTGTGTGTGTGTGTGTGTGAGCGCACGTGCGTGCGCACGCTCGCACGCACACTCCTTAATTCTGCATTCATCTATACCAACCTTTAGATGCAGAGGGGCTCTGCCTGAGATGGCATGACCTTAGAGATCATGGGTGACAAGGTACCCACATTCTCATGTTAATAGGTTAGCTCATTCTAGTTACTTGGTGCTGTGGTGATGATGATGTTGTTAGCTTCTTTTCTCTCTGCTGGGACAAGACACCCGACAAAGAAACTGAAGGAAGGGTCATATTTTGGCTCACAGTTTAAGGGTAGAATTGGTCTTGGTGAGAAGGCTTGCAGCAGGAGTGTGAGGTGGCTGGTCACATCGTACCCACAGTCATGACACACAGAGAGGAACACTGGTGCTCAGCTCCAGCCCATGGAATGGCACTACCCACAATTAGGGTAGTTCTTCCTGTCTCAGGAAACCCAGTCTAGGGACTCTCTCACAGCCACACCCAGAGATCCTGTGAAGTTGACAGACAATCCCAGGGGTGACCCAGCCATCTCTCAGGCCCCTTTCCTGGTCTCTTCCGACTTTTTTAAAGCATCTTCATGTAACAGGGCTGATGAGAATGACCACTCCCATTTCTTATCATTTCCCTGGCATTTGATATAGGTCTGCATTTTGTTGGATGCCATATGTCAGCTACCAGAATCTTTATACAAACATTAAGGAGCTGACTCTGACTGAGCGGCGGTGGCACACACCTTTGATCCCAGCACTCAGGAGGCAGAGGCAGGTGGAGCTCTCGTAGTTCAAGGCCAGCCTGGTCTACAGAGCAAGTTCCAGGACAGCCAGAGCTACACAGAGAAACCCTGTCTCGAAAAACGAAACCAAAACCAAAACCCAATAAAATAAAATAAACTGAAATGAAATAAGAAGCAGTCTCAGAGGAAAACCTCTTGGCTTAACTTTGCCTGCTCCTTCCTGTGCCCTGCCCTCTCCTGCCCACGTTGGGCAAACTCTTTGGCCTAGTCTTTGAATGTCAGAGAGTCTGGACTTTGCAGAACGTGAAAGGCCTTGGGTTTTCCTGCCCATTGCCCCCTGCCCCCTACACCCCTTCTGCAGTGATGGAGACTGAAGTCATGCCTACACTATTCCTAACAAGCTAGAAGCCATGGCCCAGGACACTGCCGATGAACGACACGCACAGCGTGCGAATTGGTCCCTACAGAGTTGCTTTTTAATATAAAGAAAATATAAAGCACATTCTATTGTTGCTGGTTTAACTGCAGATTTTGACTAGGATGTGTGAATTTGGGGTGGGGTATATACCATGCCAATCAGGATTCCCGTGTGACTCTATGCACCCCCGCCCCCCCCCCCCCCAGTGAAATTCAATTCCTAGCTTCTTCTGGAATTAGCTGTCTGACCTTGACTACAGGAGTCACTATCCAAGCAGAGGGAAGAGACACTTAAAATATACCAGGATTTCTGTGTGTACTTTTGGATGGAGACTGGCACATTCCTCCTTATACTCAGAGCCCAGTGCAGCTGCACCAGCTGGCCCTGCCTGAACCCCAAGTGCAGGAACAGTCCTTTGTTAATGTTCTCTGGGATCCCTCTGTTATCGTGCCTGTGGTCTGTCATGGTTGCAAGACATGTTTCTCCTTGTTGGAGGTGGGGGGCTAGGTCTTTTTTGCTTAATGAAACTATGTAATACTTATGTGGCCAAAGAACGATAAAAGAAGAGGCTGGAGCGACCATTTAGGGATTAAAGTACTTGCTGCACTTCCAGAAAACCTGAGTTCAGTTCCCAGCACCCATGTTGGGTGCCTGACAACCACCTGCAGCTCTAGCCGGGGGACTCAGTGCCCTCTTCTGGCCTCTGTGCACACACGCACACACACAGAGACACACACAGACTATATATATATATATATATATATATATTATATATTTTATATATAATATATGTATAAATACACATATAATATATGTGTATATATACATATACATACATACACACACACACACACACACACACACACACACATATATATATATAAAATAAAATGAATCCTAAAGATAAAATACATCATGAATGAGTGAATGGAGAAATGTATCCAGTTTGAACTTGGAGACTGGTCCTGTCAAATATTCCATTTTCAACACACATCCACGTTGAACACACAGCGTGGGGACTCTGTGCACCTGGCACTGTAGGTCGTGGGACTACAGTTGTGAGACAGGCAGGAGAGGAGCTTGACTGTCAACAGAACCTGCAGCCCAGCGGAGGCAGAAGTCAGAACAACAGGAGACACGCTGTATAGACAGGAAAGCAGGAGTACAGGTGGGGAACAGGGCCATTTGTGAGTTGTTTTATTTGATCTCTACCCCCCCCCGAAATCTGTAGTGAAAGGGGGAAGTGCTAAAATAGAAGAAAGCTGGAGAACATTCTAGAATATACAGCCAGATTTTAGAGAACCTTTAAAATGAACTTACTTGCTCATAGTAAGATTGAAAATGGAGGGTCCCTAGGCCTTTAGGGAAGGTGCATGGGACTGGGCCATGTGGTCTTTTTACTATATGGATAGGGAGCAGACAGGGAACTCACTGCCCCTGGCTAGACTCTGTTTTAGCCCACTTCATTCCAGGTTTCCAAGTAGAAGCTTTGAATATCAAAAAGATAAAAATAGTGGGGGGAAAAAAGGATGCTGTCCCCAGCTCGGGCAGAGGAGGTAGGAGGAGGCGGGGTGACTGCCAAGCCCTGGGAGGGAGCAAGTGTGGCCAGCTGCAGGAGGGTTGATGGTGTGAGCAGCTCTTGGTGAACTTGGTATTTTTCCATAGCAAACAGAAGCCTGGAGCTTGTTGGCAATGGAGCTGTATCCTGGGGATACAGAGGGCAGGGCGGCCACAGGGAGCCAGTGGAGGAAGCCAACATGTTGAGAGGAGGCTGGCTTTCTGGTTTCAGAATCTGGGGCTCTTCTGGGAGCCAGGACCAGTTCTGATATCCATCATGTACCCTGGCAATAAATCAGAGGTAATGAGAGGCCAGCCAGGGGGCAGATCAGCAAATGTGGCTCAATCTTGGGATTTAGGTAGAGCAGATAGAACCCAGACTCCAAGGCACATGGCTGGTTAGCCACAGATATTCACGGTTACAGTGACAGCAATATCTGTCAGCACTTACTGTGGGGCTTTTTGTAGTTGACTGTATGTGTTAGTTACTTGCTTCGTTCCTGCAACAGAATGTGGGACGAAAGTAACAAGGAAGGAAGGGTCCTTTGGCAGAGGAGATGCAGCGGCAGGAGTATGAGGCAGCTGGTCACATTGAACTCACAGTGATGGCGCAGAGAGAGATAAATGCCGGAACGCAGTCGCTCTCTCCTTTTTATTCAGTCAAGGACCCAGACTGTGGGACTGCTCACGTTTAGAGTCGCTGGTCCCACTTCAGTCAGCCCAGTCCAGGAACTCCCTCTCAGGCATGCCCAGATGTTTGTCTGCAGTGAAGCTGGATTAACTATCACAGTGTGGAAATCACTTTCTGTGGACCGTCCCAGCCTCACAGCAAACCCAGGAAGCATCCTAATGTCTGGGACATGCTCAGTTACCAGTGACTGAAAACACAACCCCGAATGATGCTAACACGACACACTGATGGCTCATGCTCTGAAGATTCTAGCTTCAGGCACACGTGCATCCAGGGACTCAGGCAATATGTGGGATCTATCTTTTGTTACGATTTCCTGCCTGGGCTTTTCATTTCTTGGCACTGCTCTCCAGTTGCCATAGCGGCACAAAGCTGTGTTTACACAAGACCAGGGTGTAGCTTAGCAGTAGAGACCATTTCTTGTCCCCAAAGTTTCAGTGTTATACCTTGTCATTGGCACTGGTGAGGGTCACATGTCTGTCACTGAGCAGGCATCTGTGGCTAAGGAAGTCACTAGTCCAGAGTGAGGGGTGGGATCATGAATCTGGCATGCATCCATGTTTCTGCTGTTGTGATAGAATACTGGACTGATGTAACCAGGAAGAAGGATTCAATTTGGCTTGTGGTTTAAAGGAACCCAGTCAGTCATGCAGGGAAAGGCATGGCAGGACTGAACTCCACATAAGTAGCTTTGGGAGTCACTTCTTGTTCACATCTTAGCAGAGCAGGAAGTAGAACTTGGGCAGGAAGTGTAGACAGGACATAACTCTCAAGGCTCACTCCCCCAATGACTCACTTCCTCCAGTGAGACTCCGCCTCTTAAACTTCCCCCAACAGAGTCACCTACCAAGGACCAAGCATTCAAACACATGAGCATGAAGGGGACATTTCACATCCAAACATGACAGGGTGTTTGCTTAAACAAATACTTGAGTGCTAACGAAAGTATGCAAATGGGACAGGTGATTCAGAAGGAGAAATTGTCCCTATCTTGGCCCTGTCATCACTTTATAGATGAAGGCTGGTGGCATTTGTAAAAGGAGAAATGGAAGCTTGGAAAGTGGAGTAGCTTGTCCAAGGTGACACAGTAAGTGGACACGGGTCAACAGCCCAGAGTCCTCCGCAGCCTCTGAGTGCGTCTTCTCCCACTACTCGTGTGTCACCTGACTCCTCCTGTTTGTTCTGACTCCGCTCCTGCCCTTGGAGCTGGTCAGTCACTCAAGACACCGTGGAGTGGCAGGGGCGCCCTCACGGCAGTAGTAGAAGTCACCAGGCCATCAGCCTCTCGGTGCTGTCATTTGCAGTGGGGAGGGGGAGGGGCTTCCCCAAGGCACAAGGGTCTGACTACTTCTTTGTCTGTCTTCTTTAAGGCTAATTACTTTTTCCTCACGTCAACATAAAACTCATCTTAAATGTCCTCATTAAAGCGGGTGTGATTTCTGACCACAAGCCTCACCAGCTCAGCCTTCAGAAGCATTTTGTGAGGAAAGTGTTCTTAGAGCTCAATGGCAGTTCCCAGTGATTTAGAATATCAAGTTTGTATGATTTTTAATCATTAAAGGAGATGTAAAAACATATTTTATACACAATCTTTTATCTTACACTTATTTTTATATTTCTCCATAACAATTTATTGGGGAGCATATATCACCATTACACTGGACATTTATGGCTGCATTAAAATTCAATGTCATCATAAATTTGGGCTGGTTAAAGTAGTGACATTTGTAACGGCTTTCACAAGGACATATTTTATATTTAAAGTGAAACTTTGAGAAGAAACTTTTGTTAAAGGGGAAAAATGTGTGTGGGTGGGAACAAGGATAGAAGACTTCCCAGCTATCCAAAATGCCCATTCCTGCCACACCAAGAAGGCAGACCCTGCTAAACTCAAGGTGTGCTATGGCCAGTACTTATGGATTAGCAGGCATCATATGGCAATGCTACTGTTGACTAGATTACACCACTCTGGCTAATTTATAGCAGCTTGAGACTGGGGAGCATTTCAAAAGTAAAGGAAAATATTAACTCAGATTTTAAAAAAACACCAAGTCTGTATAATGAGAGGTTTTCAGATCATGGGACACAGGATTTTCTGGCAGTAATAGTTATGAGAGGCTTATGGTTTTCTCATTATGCCCAAGATCCAGACCATCTTCTAGGCAATTTGTGGCCTGTCTTTTCTCCTCCTCCTCCTCCTCCTCCTCCTCCTCCTCCTCCTCCTCCTCCTCCCTTCCCTCCTTCCCTTCATCTTCCCCTCCCTCTTCCCCCTCCTCCTCCTCTTCCTCTGGCACCTCCAGGAAGCAGGTAGGCAGAAACCTTCTCCATAAGACAGAGAAGATACCACATCCAACAGAGACTTTTGCTTCAAGTCAAGGAGATTCACACCAATTGTTATCAGTCTCAGATAGTTGGGCAATGGGGACCAGTGAGAAGAGGTAGATCCAGGGCCTGGATTCTGGGGCTCAGAGAGGGCAGCTACTCAGAGTCACACAGAAGTTGATAAGAAGAACCTTGACTCCAATTCAGGAGAAGGACCTTGGATGTTGGAGGTGGCTAGGAGGGACTGTCCAGTGCAGCTGTCTAACAACTCCTCTTTGGTTGGAAGGCACAAGCTGACCCAAAACTGATAGTGTGTATACCTCCAGACCCCTGCATATGAAAACCATTTGAAGTTCCCTTTTTCCTGGTTCTCTGTAAGTGTATCTGCTCGGCAAGGCTGCCTTGCTGTCTGGCCCCCAATGCTGTACCTTGCCTCCCAGGTGCCTCTTTTCTTTTTTTTGAGAAGAATGGCAGCATGATGGATGGTGGATATGCAATGTGCCAAGTTTTCTGGCACACTCTCATTCTCTTTGACTCTTTGAACTGCTGTGATGGGAGAGGAGGCCATAGTGGAGAAACAGTGAGGGTCCTTGCAGTTGCCAAGTGCCGAGCCTGGAGCTGGAACTCTACCCTTGAGCTGTTTCTGATGGTTCTATCTGGAGACATATATCAGAGGGAAGGAAAGTGTGCTCAGGACACAAACAATATTGACAAAAATGTGTGTGTGTGAGAGAGAGAGCTGCTCCTTTGATGTAGCTCAGTCCTTAGAATGCGCTCACCAAAATTCTGGAAAGAAAGGCTTTCCATAGGTCACTTAAGACAGGAGAAATCATGTCTACAAATCTTACACTTGGTGCACTCATTGTTATTATTTTACTCTTTAGCCTCAAAAATTCAAGAGTGCAATTATACAGAATTTGGATACATTTATAATCGAAAAAGACTTACAGAACCATATTCAAATGTCAGACACAGGGAACCTTCAAACACATACAATGGAGTTACTTGTCAGTCTAAGGGCTGTCTGAGCCAGTTCACCCTGGCTGCCCACAGCTGGCTGAGAAATTTTAGGGAAACCTATCTGTTGGCCAATGTCTTGGTGGCATTGTAGAATCAACCATGCTCATGTCTTTACACCAAGGAGACTGGAACAGTCTAAGCTACCAGACAGCTCACCAGGGAGGCAGTGGTTAAGCGTGGACCAGCATCATACCACTTTTTTTTTTTCTGGAAGGTTCCACTCTGGTATGGCATTCAGGCTCACTTAGTTCCCATGTCTGTGATAAAGTGGGTCACTGTGTTAAGGTCACTATTATATTAGTGAGAAAACCAAAGGCCTAAAGCCTATAGGAAAGTGGACTTGTGGGTTTCTGTATCCACTACCCATCTGCCTCTTGATATTTGATAGTTATCAGCATACAGCCATTCTGTGTGGTCTGATCTAGCTTATCAGTTCACAAACTTTAGTGCATCTGAGTTCACATACAAATGTGGATTATACAAAACTACCAGAAAGTCTAGGACAGTGGTTCTCAACCTTCCCAATACTGCAACCCTTTAATACAGTTTCTCATGTTGTGGTGACTCCCAACCATAAAATTATTTTTTTTGCTACTTCATAACTGTAATTTTGCTATTGTTATGAATTGTAACTTAAATATCTGTGTTTTCTGATGGTCTTAGGTGACCCCTGTGAAAGGGTCCTTCAATCCCCCAAAGGGATCGAGATCCACAGGTTGAGAACCACTGGTCTATCACTTTGTGGGAGTGTTATTCAGAGCCTGAGGGTAACTGTGCTCGGATTTGACCAGAGCTGGTATAATAGAACTGTGGTAGTTAATACGGATTATCAACTTAATAGGACCAGGAACCACTTGGGAGATTGGACCCTTGGCATGTCGGGATTATGTGGGGATTGCTCAAGGGGTTATCTTGCATAGGCTGAAGTGGGAAGAACTATGCTTGGTTGCCTGGGCTGGAGTTCTGGACTGAGTAAATGGGAACTATGGGCTGAGCACCAGTGTTCCTTGCTGTCTGCTTCCTCGGTCAGCTGCCTCAAGCTCCTGCTACCGTGATTTCCTCACCATGATGGTTGTGTCCTGGAACTGGGAGCCATTGTGGACCCCTGCTTTCTTAAGTTGCTTTTGTCAGGGGTCCCCTCCCAGTGACAGGGAAGGCAGCCCGATGGGCATTTGAAGTCACACTTGGATTGCTGTTTGTTGAGATGCGTGCTGCTACAGTCTAGACGCATAGAATTTACTCTGCCTGGGATCTCTTCCCACCTACAGACCACATCCTGTGCTCTCTCCATAGGGACCTTCTAGATTTTATTTTTTCAAAGATAGCCCCATAAACTCCAGGCTGGCCTCAGACCCTTTATAGAGTCAAAGACGAGCTTGAGTTTATAGCTTTCCTGCCTCTGTATCCTGAGTACTGGGATTATAAGCACGTGCATCTGGCTTAGGATACCTAATACCTGTTTTTGTACATTTATTTATTTAGTGTGTGTGTATGTGTGTGTGGGGGGGTGATGCACATGTGAGTGTGTGCATGCACATGCCTTGACATACCTGTGATCAGAAAGCAGCTTGCAGGAGTCAGTTCTATCCTACTTCATGGGCCCCAGAGATTGAACTCACATTGTCAGTCTTGGCCGCAGTCACCTTTTCTCACTGAGCCCTCTTGTAGGCTCTGAGTGTCTCCCTTAGTCCTATTTTTGCCCCACACAGGCCGCTTAACCCCTTTCAGCCTCAAATGCAGACAGCAATGGTACCTTAGCTATAAGGTTCTTGGGAAGAGTCAATGTGTTAATGCATGTAACATGCTTAGTGTTGGTGCCTTGTCTCTAGTCAGCATTGTGTACTTGTCTGCTCTTATTATAAAGTGTGTGCGAGGGTGGGGCATTCTTTGATTGATGGCTCTGACAGCCAAGGGAGGACTTGCTTGGACTTGTCAATTCTGGTAATGATCTGGAGTGTCAGGCTGGACCAATGCAAGGGGATCTTGACTGGTCTCTCAGTGCTGGACAAATCATTCAAACCCCTGCTTACCCACTTGTCCTAGTTCATTTCCTTTGCTGTGGTGAAATATCTTGACCCAAAGCAACTGAGGGATTCCTGGTTACAGGCCATCATGTGAGAAAGTCAAGGTGGCGGGAACTTTAAACTACTGGTCCTGTCACAGCCACAGTCAAAAGCAGAGAGAAATGAGCATACACATTCTTCCTTTTTACTTGCTAGTGCTCAGCTGACTTTCTCTACTTTTATACAATCCAGGACCCCTCTGCATAGGGAATGGTGCCACTCATAGTGGACTATGCCTTTCCATATCAGTTAACTAAAACAGTTCCTGGTAGACATGCCCATGGGTCAAACCAATGTAGACAGTCCCTCATTGAGACTCTTTTCCAAGATGATTCTTGGTTGTATTAAGTTAACAAATAAAGCTGAGCATCATAACACTAATTAAGGCGCCACCTACTTTATGGTACCCAAACCAGCACTCATTTGACACCAGAGACAAGAAACATAACAACACTAAGCAGGCTGTATCGTCAACGCATCTGATGACCAAACTAGTGGCTTCTCCCGGCAACCTGCAACTTGAAAGAACTTGTTGACCAGAAAAGAACATTTTCCATTGTGTGTCTATATATCAGTTGCTACCCATTTTTTATTTCAGAGATGAAGAACATAATGAAAAGGAGAGAATGCTAGGACATGAACTCAAAGGGTAGGCAGGAGCTGGGATGGTGGCACAGACTGTAATACCAGCATTAGGGAGGTAGAGCTAGGAAAAGTAGGACTTCAGGGCCAGCCTGAGCTACATAGTGAGTTCAAAGCCAGCCTGGGCTCACAAGACCCTGCTTCAAAAGAATCATAACAAAATGAACAGCTAAAACCTTAGCAGTCAGGTGCTAATGTTTGGAAAGGCTCAGAAATTACCATGGCAGCTATGATTTCATAGTTAATGCAATGGAAAACAATGAGAAGCTTTCAGTAGGGGCTGGGAGGAAATATAAAACACAGGTGGTAGTTCCAGGACAGGCAGTCTAGAAGATTCCATGAGCCTTTGTCCTGTCAGCCCTGTGTGCCCACTCCTTACATACCCCAGATAAGCAGATGAATGCAGATTATCTCCCACAGTGGATAGACATGTTTAATGCCACGTGGTCATAGCATGGTATGCTAATTAATTAATAAAAAACCCAGAAACTCTATAGAGACAGCAGTGAGCAGAGACTATTCCTTGCTACTCTGCCCACTCAGAAATGGCCTCACCAGGGACCATCTTGACTGTGAAGTTTGTCCCAGCTCCCAAATCTCTTGGCTGCTTTTTTAACCTCCTTCAAGATAGAGGCCTTGTCTCATGTCCTGGGCTTAATAATAAAGACAAATTTGAGAAGTAATTGATAAAGACTCATTCCTTGTAGAGCAATAAAATTTATCGTGGCTTAACTAATCTGGCTCCATTTGTGCCTGCTGCCTGCCTTCCCAACCATCGGATGACTAATTGATAACTAATTTTCTCAATTTGTTCTCCATTACTTATCGCTGCAGAGAAGCTTCTACCTAAGTCTATGAATCATAGAAGCCCCATGAAATATTGAGATGTGCTTTGCCAGGAGTCAGCTTGGCACATGGGCCAGCCTTGCAGGAAGCGGTACTGGCCTCTTCTCACCCATGCAGCTAAGAGGCGAGGTGTTTAGGCCTTGCCAGGAACTGGGCCATGTTATGTGAGATAATGGGCATTCCACCTACACTGTGTTATCTTAACGTGGTAAAAACAGAGGCTTGGAGAATCCAAGCCTTTCTGGAGGTCACAGAGCTAGTGGTCAGAGGAGCAGGATTTGCAACTTGACTGTCTTCCAGGTCCATCTTGTGACCTCTGTGTTAGTCATGCTTATACTTCCATGCTCTTTCCCCTCAGTTGGGTGAATGTCAACACCAAGGAAACCTTGCCAGCTGTGGAGTGAATGTAGTAGACATTCAGGCAACCTAAGCTCATAACTTTGGGTCTCTCTGCGCTCTGGTCAACATCATGACAGCTGATCCTGATCTGCCACAACCTGGCTGCTCAGCCCTCATCCCTGCCCCTAGTACTGACCTCCTAGGAAAACATCTCATGAACTTCCCGACATCTAGGTTTGTGTGCCTGATGGGGCCCAAGTTCAACACCCCTGCATTCAGAAGCTGCCCACCTACATGTGTCCGCTGTGTAGGGATTTGGGGGCTAGTGTGGTGCTGAGCTAGGAAGGGCTTCACTCATCACAGATTTCTGAACTCTGCTGTTTGCTGGCTTCTTAACGAGCAACGCTATTAGTCTTACATGGTCTCAATTCTTCATTTTCTTTGTGTGCGTGTGCATGTGTGAGTGTGTGAGTGTGTGTGTAAAGTTGAAGGCTATATTGTGGTATTTATCCTTGGAATAATGTTGCCATAGTTACCTCCTGACTCTATTATCACAGCGGTACAATAATTGAAGCAGCAAGGCCCAGAGATGCTCTTGTGAATGTGAGCTGGACCCCCAGGTCGGGCATGGAAAGTGTCTCTTAGATTGGGGAAGAAAGAAGACAACTTAGCCTCAGCAATTAACCCTGGAGCACGGCACAGTGGTCTGATGTGCTGATGGAGGTGTTGCTTGGTGATGTCCAGAGTGAGCCATTTCTGTGGAGGGTCTTTGTTTTCACAGTGTTGTACGGTGACACTCTTAGAATGCAAGAATGTAATATCTCCATGGAAACTGAAAATGTTCAAAATTAAGACCCAGAATAGGAAAGCTTCTATGAGCGCAGTTGTGCTGATCACTAATACAGAAACGATAGGAGGTAACTACAAGGTGCTGGATGTCACAAGCAACAGGAAATAGGGAATTGGACATCGTGTCTCACTCAAGGCCTTTGCTTTGGGGGCATGGTACAGGAAGGTTAGGAACACACTGCTGCCTAGTGTATCCTCTCCCATGCAGGCTATGGTTCCTTCATGATCCAGGGTGGGGAAAGAGCTGCCATGTCTTGATAGAACTTTAGTTTTGACTCCACTTGGCTGTTCTGCACCAAGGAAAGGAAGAGCTAACAGGAAATAAGTGAGATAGTGGGATGAAATGGAAGAAATCACCAGCCATGGTCCACTATGTATGAGTCCCACAGCTTTCAGCAAATTTCTTCTGCCCACTGGAGTTCCACTTTTACCTCCACAAAATGGAGATGTGAGTAGCATGGGTCTCGCTGAAGGGTTCTTTCTTCACTTTCTCTTTCATTTCTCTTTGGCAGTATCTCCATGGGTGCCCTCCCCTGACATCCTTATTTATGCGTTTAGCTTTACATACAAATTTGCCTATGGCCAAGGTCTCAGTTCAGCTTCTAGGATAGTCTATGAGATCCTGAGGGCATCCGTAACTACAAATGCCTTCTGTTCGCAGTGATGAATCAATCCCCTGTTGTGGTACACTGGATCTCTGACACTCCTGCCTTGGAGAGTGTGCCTTCCTGTCACTCACTGTTCTGGAACACTCATGGCTATCTACATACCTCCTTCCACCAAGATCATGAGCCTTCCTTGAAATGCCATCCAGTAGCATCAGGATATACATAAACTCTTGGGTTTTGATACAAACTCCAAGCTCAGGGTCTTACTAACAATTGCTGGATTTCATTCCCTTTCTCTTTTTTAAATTTACTTACACATTTATGGTACTTGGGATGGAACCTCAGACCTCCTGCTAGCTACATGAACATTGTACCACTGACCTGTTGCCTCACCATCACCCAATTTATCACCCAGTCTCTGTTTTTAGTGATGGAGTAGAAGGAAATTCACTAAACCACTACTGTCGAGTATCTATTGGGTCTCCCATCCACCCATCCATCCATCCATCCATCCATCCATCCATCCATCCATCCATCCATCCATGCACCGTGTATGTGCATTGGTAAAAGTACTTGTACATGTGTACATTTGTATATGTTCATGCTGGTTGGGGCCAGTGGTTGACATCAGGTCATTCTCTTCAGTCATTCTCCACCTTCCTTTTTGAGACAGGGTCCCTCGCTGAACTTAGAGCTTACTATTGGCTAGGCTAGCCAATCGCTTCAGGGATCTACCTATCTGTCTTCCTGTCCTCAGACCAGGATTGCAGATGACTTGTAGAAATCCAAACCCAAATCCCCATGCCTGCACAGAAAGTACGTTGTTCACAGAGCCACCTCCACTATATTCTAGGTCTCTCTTTAGGCAGAATTGAAACTCTCCTGCTGACTTCCATCACATCTGCCTTCAGAGTACTGAGATGTTTTCTGCACTCTCATTCTCCTACAAATATGATGATTGGCCCTCTTACTGGCAGGTGTTTTCTGGTCTGTCCATTGTTCCCTCTAGCAAAGCAAGCAATACTCCTTCTCTGTCTTTACTTACATAGCATGAGTGACAGCTTACTGCTGGGAGCATGGGTGACCCCAAAGCAACGACTTGGAAAGTCTTAGCCCAGGATGCATGATGGCTTTCCCGTAGCCAGATAAGCAGAGTCCCATTCAGTGAAATTCCCGGAGCCTCTGTACTCTAGTACCTCCCCAAACCTGCATTCCATTAGGGCTCAGAGGGGTGGCTGGAATCTCAGGTGAGGGTCTATTGACTCTTTTCACCTCCTCCTCTGAGAGAATATCAGCAGCTCATAGGCCTACTCTGGATAGATTTTTACAGGCAAGCACAGCTAATCTGATGAAGGTAGGTTTTATGTAGAGACTTTGTTCTACAATACTACAGAGAGTTCCAAGTTTTATTACAAGAAGCCTCATATCATAAGAATCCCAGAACCCTGGCCAACTGAGAGAGTTAGGCACTTCAAGCACTAGGGATGGATTGGTAAACAAGATAAAACATCTTCCTTCAAGAATCTTACAGTGGAATAAACCAGAAAACAAAAGCAAACAGTGCATTCTGCTCCTGCATACAGATACTTCAGATTGAAAGCAAGGACCAAAACATAAGTCCTCATATGCTAGAGACAACATTACTCACTATGGCCAGGTTTCCATCTCCAGAGGAATGGATAAACAAATTGCTGGTGTGTCCACAGAATAGAATATTATTCAACCAGAAAAAGGGACAAAGCAGACCTGTGCTGTTACATAGGTGAACCTTGAAAACACAAGAGTCAGGTGGTGGCACACATTTGTAATTCGAGCATTTGGGAGATGGAGACAGGAAGAACAGAGCAGGAATTAAAGACCAGCTCAGCTACACACTGAATTCAAAGCTAGCCTGGGCTACATGAGACTTTATCTCAAAACAATAGCCACAGCAAAAATACTGAACAGCACAGGAAAACTGGGTTCAAAGCATCTTAGGGCTTGTCCTTCACCAGGGGGAGTGAATGATGGGTAAGAGCCTGGATACCAAAGTGTTACTGGGCAGGTACAGGGCTCAAGATGTGGCCTTGTCAGCCATAGAGCCGGGATGATAACGGACCCATGTGAGGGTAAATGAATTCCTCCACAAAGCCAGTAGCACACACTGTCTGGCAAATAACAAGCGCTCAATAATTATTAATTTTCTCTATTCTTTCCTCTTCACCCTAGACTTAATTAAGATGTATCGTTGAAGCTATGAATAAGCAATTCACACACAAAAAAGAAAATTAAATGGCCTGCACATACGGAAAAATGTTCGGGCTGGATAGCAATGAGGGATTGAAAAGTGAAAAGGGATGTCATCTCCTCCTATGGAAAGGATCAAAGAGAAAGAGAAGACAGAAAGAGCGGTCGGTGTATGCAGAAGGCAGGGGCATTGGATCAGCTCCAAGGGGCTGGTAGAAATACAACTTAGAACAATCTTTTTGGGGAAATTTGGCTATAAGACTAGTTTACTTGTGTCAAAAGCTTTAAACACAAGCTGGTGCTTTGACCTGGTGGGTCTATTGGCAGGAACTCCCTGGGGGGATAATTAAGGCTGCACTCACAGTCTCAGAAGGCACCCTGGAAACAGTTGGTCTGTGAAGGAGCCAGTGATGCTCATGGCTGCATACTTTATAATAACGAAAATTCCAATAACTGATGGTGTGGCTATAAAATGGGATCTGGTGCGGCCACTGGCTTGGTGAAGTCATCTGGATAATTCCACCATTTCCATTTAGGTCTGGGAAGATACTTCTGGTTCTTTCAGTGAGAAGCTAAGGTCCATGGCATGTCATGTGAGTACAGCTTGCTTAAAAATCTGAACCCACAGTCCAGCAAGATAGTTCAGGGCAGGGGCATTTGCCTTCCCTGCCCTATCTTGACTTCAGTTTGATATCAAGGATCCACACGGTAGAAGGAGAGGAACAATCCCTGAGATCTACGTGCACAAATAAACCGAGGGAAGAGATCCCTGGAAGTCACACAGCAACACATCAACAGTTATTGTAGATGGTGACACCAAGGATGAGTTAATTTTATTTCCTTTGCTCCTTATCCTGAGCATGTACTGCTTTTACATTAAAAATATCTTTGTGCTCAAACAGAGGGATTCATTAGGGTGGGGATGGGGGTGTGGACACAAGATGAGAAAGTAGGGTACCAATGTGCCGGTCAGGAGAACTTCGGGTGTCTGGCTAGGTTAAAAGTGTAACGGATTCCAGTGGCCTCTTTCCCCTTCTCTCTGTTGTCCTCAGCTTTTTCTGACTGCAGTTCAACATTTGCAGACCTCAGGAGGCTTGGCTTGGCTGCTCCCTGCTTAGGAAGTGGCATGTCTGGGAAACACAGGCTGACTGTCCTTTGTCTCTGCCAGGTGGTTGTCCTAGTTGGCTGTGCTCAGGGCCACTGGCTCCAGCCTCACTGGTGTGAGCCCACCTGTCCCTGGGGGTGTGCAGACAGCCTGGTCCATGTCCTGGAGAGGGAGAGAGCCAGCTGTTGGCTGTGAGGAGAGCCCCTGGCCCAGGAGACCCTGGGAGAGTGAAAGGGATTGCATTTATTTTAATTTTTTTTGCACACCCTAGATTTTCACTGAGTAAAATTGCTGCGATGGAACATAATTGCTTTTCATTTTATTTTTAAAAATTGCTACCAAGGCAGTCTGCCGGCCTCCTGAAGTCAGCACAAATCAGAGAACACTCACTCCAAGGGTGTATTTTTTTAAAACTTGGATTTTGAAAGTGATTTACCCTCAGCTACTCGGTTGGCTTAGGTTCATCGGCTCAGGGGCACTGCAGAGCCAACGTGTGTGAGCCCTGAAGTCAAAGCAAAGCCGGATTTCCTTCCATTCAGGCCTTTGCCAGGGTTGTCTCTTGGGATCACACAGCACCATGACCTGGCTGTCTAATGCAGTATTTCCTTCTGCCCTTTCCTGGGTCTACTGCTTTATTTTCAGACGCTTACATACGGAGTTTAGCGCAGTGTCGAGGATGTCCTCCCTGCCCATCTCAGCAGACGCTCATGCAGCTGGCCTCCACCTCTGAGCGTGGAATTGTAGGAGTGTACCACCATGCTGGACTGTCACTATGTTCTGGGGATCAAACCCAGGGCTTGTTGCATGCTAGGCAAGCACTCTACCAACTGAGCTGCGTCTCCGGCCCAGCAGAGCAGTTCTTCCTTCTCTGGTTTGTGTCTTTCTCCCCAGTGGAGTATGTGTGCCTGGAGGGTGGGTACTTCCTCACTGCTGGGCTTAGAGGCACTAAAGTCTTGACTAATGATAGATTCCTGGGTGAGTTAGAAGATAGGAGAGTCCTTTGTAACTTGGAAGAGGCTGTGGACATCTTGGTGACATGTATGTGAGTCACTGAGGGTCTCCAGTTCACCCCTAGTGCCACTTGGGCCGACATTACCCATGACTGATTGTCTTAAGTTTTTACAAGTTCTAAAATTCCTGTAGTGCCTATAGTGGAGCTCAGCCACCATGCCAGAGCTAAGAGTCTTCTTCTTTTTTTTTTTTTTTTTTTTTTTTTTTTTTTTTGAGACAGGGTTTCTCTGTGTAGCTTTGTGCCTTTCCTGGAGCTCACTTGGTAGCCCAGGCTGGCCTCGAACTCATAGAGATCCGCCTGCTTCTGCCTCCCAAGTGCTGGGATTAAAGGCGTGCACCACCAACACCCGGCTTTTCTTTGTTTTAAAATGTATTATTCTTTGAGAATTTTACACATGCACACTATGTATTTTGATCATATGCATCTCCCCCAGCTCCTCCCACTATTTTCCCTTCCTAGCCTCATTTCTTCTTCTTTTAGAAAAAGGAGCAGGCGGATCTTTGTGAGTTCGAGGCCAGCCTGGGCTACCAAGTGAGCTCCAGGAAAGGCACAAAGCTACACAGACAAACCCTGTCTCGAAAAACAAACAAACAAACAAACAAAAAAACAAAAACAAAAAAAGAAAGAAAAAGGAACCCACTGAGTGCTGACACTGTTTGCATGGGTGTACAGATAGGCACTGGAACATGGTCAGCCTGTGAGGGTCCACACCCCTGGAGAGAACCAACTCTATGCTCTCTCATCATGCATCAACTGTAAAGAGCTTCTCAGCTAACATTGGGACCTTGTGAAGCCCTCCTCACCCATGCTGGAGTGTTGAATGGCTTGATTTTGCACAGGTCTAGTTGCATACCCTATCTCCCCAAGGTTCAAGGAACATCACTCACAGTAGGGCTGGGACCTTTGTCTAATAGCCATAAGCAGATAGATACAGGGAACTCAGCCCAAGTCAGCCAGACCCAGGATAGTCTTTTCTTTGAGCTGCCAGCCAGGTCCAAGCCTGTGGGCTTCAGCATCTGAGAATGGATCCTTATCCCGCCCTATTGGCCTCATAGGTAAGTCAGAAAAGCCAAGTCTCTTCTCCCTCCTTTTGTCCCTCCCCCAGGCCCCAGCTCATTGCCTTTAACCTCTCATTAGGGAACTGAGGTCTCTAGTTTAGGCTTTAAGTGTCTGGTTAGAGTTAGCGTGTAGGGTTTCTTAGAAGACAATGAGTTGTGCAATTATTTCCATAGTCTTATTTCAAAATTTTGTTTGTCTCCTAGTTCAGGTTGTTGTTTCATGTGGGTGTACTTGTGTGAGTACAGGCGTGCATGCAGGTGTGTGTATGTGTGTACACATGCATGTGAAGGGCAGAGGATGGCCTCAGGTATCATTCCTCAAGTGCTGTGCACCTTATTATTTTCAGTCAGAGTCTCTCACTGACCTGCAGCTCACCATGTAGGTTAGTCTCAGCTGGCCAGTGAGCTCTGGGGATCTGCCTGTCTCTGTCTTCGTAGTCCTGGGATTACAAGTGTATGTACCATGTTTGCATTAGTGGGGGGTCGAACTCAGCTCCTCAAGCACTTTACTACTGAGCTATCTGTCCAGCCTCTTGTTTTTTGAGTTTCGGAAATTACATCTTCGCCTTCGTCACTCTTACAAGGCTGACATCATTTCAGATGGGGATCATCTTGCACATCTGATGATTCTTTACAGTACCTGATTTGGAGCTTGGAGGGAGCTGGGCATCTGTCTGTCCTGTCTTACTTAACCTGCTTGAGTACCAAATTCACCTTCATGTCCAGCATCCTAGGATTTTCATCAGCCTTTCAAGGCTCCCAAGAGACTTGCTAGGGCATGTTCCACGTCTTCCCCATGGTATTTATAGGGTGGCTTCCCTCTTGACTCCTAAAAACAGCATAAATGAGGCTTTTGATCTGAAAGGGGATGGCTGTTTACTGTAATTAGATAGTTAAAGACCCTCATTAGTCGTCTTTGCTGGGCCCAATACTCAGCAGTATCAAAATGAGGGCCTTTCAGCTCAGCCTGCCTCCTTCCCTGCACTCAGCATCCCTCTTTGAGGATCCCCATTCATAATTCTCTTTGGTTCTCAAGCCTCATGACTATACCCTTGACCCTTGACCTAATGAAGTCTCATTACTTCCTCTCTGTATATATAAAAAAATATTTTCCCAGAGAGAAAAGGTTAAGGAACAGTTGGACCACCCAGCAGAGTGGAGGCACAGTTCACCCGGCTCTGCAATTATCCCAGAATAACCCATTTCCATTTGCAAGAGTAGACTACATTTAAATAAGTATTCTCTTCAAATAAGCTTTCATTAAGTTGAATTCCTCTGTCGTGTGCATGCTTGATGAGCAGGCACACATATAGGTTCTACCTCCATGCTTGGTGTTTGGAGGGGAGGAGAAGTGGAGTTTAGGAGACGGAGGAGCTCATTTCAGTGTGGACACCCTGGATTTAACAAAGGTGACCCTGGAATACTCAGCAAATGGGGCTCACTATGGTGCTGAGGCTTCTGGACAAACGCTTAAGGAGATTTCTTGGGAGCTCTAGTGGTGTTTGCTAGTAGAAGCAAACCTACCCTTTTGGTTTAGACCCCTTCAGAACGCTCACACCCGTGGCCGAGGTGTGATAGGTGGATGCCTGAAGAACGGCTACTTGTGCCAGATACAACACATTTTTTTTTTATATAGTGTTTTCAGCCCAAGTAGAATACAGGCTTGGCTCCTGTTTAAAAGCTACCAGGTGGCAGCATTGATTTTGGCTACCACACTGCCTGGCCCCCACAGTCTGCACCTCTGTCCATTCCTCCTTGGGTGGAGCTGACGGCCTGCTGTCAAGGAGGCAGTGGAGCTGTGTGCTGCCCCATGTGAGTTCAGTGGGTGTGGGGTGCCGAGCAGGTCTCTACTGCTTCCAGGGACTTTATTAACAGTGGCTTCTAGGGGTGTGAGTGTTAGAGGAGAGAGTATGGGGGAGACATTTAAAGTATATCATGTACGTGTAAGACCGTGTCCTTATGTAACCCAGAACTGTGTACAGTGAGTAGATACCAATACGAATTTAAAAAAGAAACATATGGCTTTGTGGAATTCATTTTAGGTATCAGATACCAGATTACACTGTCCACTTTTTGCTTTTTGAATAGTGTCTCACTCTGTAGCCCAGGCTAACTCTGGACTTACTATGTAGCACAGGTTGGCCTTGAATTCAAGATATTCCTGCTTCAGTTTCCTGAGTACTGGGGTAACAGGGGCATATCACATCTAGCTCAAACTGACCACTTCTGGTCTGTGTGCGTGTGTGTGTGCGTGTGTGTGCGTGCGTGCGTGCGTGCGTGCGTGTGTGTGTGTGTGTGTGTGTGTGTGTGTGTGTGTTTGCCTGCATGTCTGCATGTATGCAGTGCCCTCAGAGGCCAGAAGAGAGCCCCAGGGACTGGAGTTACAGATGGTTATGAGTCACCATATGGGTACTGGAGATTCCCCTGGAAGAGTGTCAGGGCTCTTAACCACTGAGCCATTGTTCTCTCTCTCTCTCTCTCTCTCTCTCTCTCTCTCTCTCTCTCTCTCTCTCTCTCTCGTTAATTTTGAAATAGAGTCTCATATAGCCCAGGGTAACCTTAAATTCACTATGTGGCCAAGGATGGCCTGGAACTTCACCTCCTGAGTGTTTTTCCATTACTGGTGCGCACCATCATAGTCTGTCTCTGTCTGTCTCTGTGGCACTGGATGTCAAACCCAGGGCCTCATGCATGCAATAATTACCCCACTAGCTGAGCTATATCCCTAGCTCTGTTTTCCATTTTTAAGAGATGAAAAATTATTACAGGCAAGGAGGGAGTGGGGTAGGAATGGGGTGGGGGGTGGGGGTGCCTTGGGCATGATTAAGGATCTCAAAGGTTATAATGGCAGAAAACCTTGTTAATAAAACCTTAGAAAATCACCAAGAGGCCAGAGGAGTGATATAATTAGAGCCAATTAAATATTAATATGATGCAGTAGAAGGGAGATGACACCTGATGACTGTGCTGTGGGCTGAGCTGTGCCCTCTTGGAATTATGAATTTGGAGTAGCATACCCGACTCTGAGTATGCTAGAACAGGACCCTGTTTGGAGACAGATTTTTTTTTTTTTTAAAGATTTATTTATTATGTATACAGCATGTATCCCTGCAGGCCAGAAGAGGGCACCAGATCCTATCACAGATGGTTGTGAGCCACCATGTGGTT
This sequence comes from Peromyscus melanophrys, assembly GCA_902168415.1. Lineage (NCBI taxonomy): Eukaryota > Metazoa > Chordata > Mammalia > Rodentia > Cricetidae > Peromyscus > Peromyscus melanophrys. The sequence continues at coordinate 2,659 of CABHPR010139152.1, read as the reverse complement.
GCTGGGAATTGAACTCAGGACCTCTGGAAGAGCAGTCAGTGCTCTTAACCTCTGAGCCATCTCTCCAGCCCCCGGAGACAGATTTTTATAGAGGTCACCAAGTGAAAATGAACTGATGGGGGCAAGCCCCAACCCAATGTGGCTAACCTTTATGAGATGGAGATGTGTGGACACAGACAGAACTGTATAGGGACACTTTGAGAAGACTGTATGGGGGGGAAAGCATGTCGCAGGCCCTCCTCTCTCAGCTGTGCAAGCAACCAGCTTGGCAGGTGGCCCTAGTGAACTGCTGGCCTCTGTAGCTGGAGACAGAATTCTGTGTGCTGCCTCCCAGGTGGAGGTGCTTCTTGCAGCAGCTGCCGTGCTAACGCTGGCTAGTGAGTGGAAAGGCGGTCTCAGAAGGACTTCAGTGAGAATCTGTGTGACACAGGTCGGGGTTCTGCTCCAGTCAAGAGAGAGGTCAGAGAGCCAAGCACAAGAAGCTGTCTCCTTTCTTCCAGCATTCCTAAATAGTGCAGACACTCAGCTACATAGCTCTCTATGACCTGCTAGTGGCTGTTTACGCTAAATGGCTTCCAGAATTCTCCTCCACAGAGGCCACACTGCAAACACACATGCTTAGTTAGGGTCCCACCCCCTCCAGCCTGTTGCACTCTTTCCACAGAGTGGAGTGGCTTAGCAACTTTGAGACCTAGCTCAGTGGGTGCTGGCAATTATTCAGCAATGATTTGATTTATCATGTGTAATGCTGTCACTATCCCACAGTCATTCACCAGGGCTTACTCTGTGTGAGAGCTCTGGGATGCTGGGTGGGGGGAGATAGGTCAGATGATTTGCTGTTCATTTATTTGTGTATACATGTTCATGTATGTGAAGGTGTGCATGTGACTGTGGAGGTCAGAGGACAACTTGGGATGTTCTTCCGGCAGGAACCTCCACTTTTCATTTGAGACAGGATCTCTCATTAGATTGGAACTTTGCCAAGCAGGTTAAGCCAACTGGCCAGCAAGCTCCAGGGATCCACCTGTCTCTACCTTCTATCTAACACACCACCATGCCCAGACTTTGATGTGGGTTCTAGGGTTCCCACTCAGGCCAGCATGTTCCTGGCTGAGCTGTTTCCACAGCCCTTAACAGTTGTTTGAGGCATAAAATAATATACCCACTCCTTGTGTTTCCAAGCACATCTCATACAAAACTGGAAGTGTACCACATACTCCTAAAGTCCCAGCACACAGAGAGGGATCATTGCGTGGTAGTGTAGATGAAACACAGTTTAGACTCTCAAATCGATTTGATATCACCCGCTTCCTTTTCTGGGCTTCCTGGAAGGCACAACATCCCCAAATCCACCAGGTTCCTGAGTGTCTCAGCAGCTGTGAGATTTTCTTCAGCTTGCCTGCCTTTCTTAGCCCCTGGTCCTCTTCTTTATTCTCTTTGTCCCCACTTCTCCAGGCCTAGTCAGGGTCACACCAGGTCTTCTTTTGAGCTTCAGGAGAAAGATGATGCAGAGGAGTCCTGGATCTGAGAATCTGGTATAGGTCTGGCTGGAATATGCAGAATTGGAGGAGGAAAAAACATCAGCTGGTCACACTCGTGTTCTATTGGTTACATCTGTGCAAGCAAAATACCCTGATTCCCTCAGAGGTGGGCTCTGAAGCCTGGTGCACTGGGCCTTCTCGATGCCCACATGCCCTGCAGGGTGCACCTCCATCTGTTCCTCTCCATCTTCGAAATTCCCAGATATAGCTGCAGAGTCTCACCAGGGCCCTAGGACAAAACATGCTGGGAATCACAGATTTACCTTCTTGTATATTTGGAGTGATAAATATTGGACATACAGCTCGGTGCGACTGAAATCTGAGACAATGGGGCAGTGGGGGCTGGCAGTGTGTAGATGAAAGGCAAACCAACCTCTGGGGCTGGGGAGATGGCTCAGTCAGTAAAGTGCCTTTCTACAGAAGCGTGCACACATGTTTGAGTCCTGAGTATACATGTGAAAAACCTAGCACGGATGTATGTGCTTGGAATCCCAATGATGAAGAGGCGGTGATGGGAGGAGCCCAGAAGAGGTGAGTTGCAGACCAGTGAGAGAACCTGTCCTAAAGAAGGCGAGCAGCACCTGAGGAGTGACATCCCAGGCTGACCTCTAGCTTTTACATGCACAGCTGCACACACATGCATCTGTACAAACATGGACAGGCACAGACATGTGCACATACAAGAAAAAAGCAATTTCAATTTCTATTATGTTTGTGTGTGTGTGTGTGTGTGTGTGTGTGTGTGTGTGTGTGTCTGTCTGTCTGTCTGTCTGTCTGTCTGTCTTGGCACATATACAGAAGGCCTGAGATTGGAGGTCAGACTTGTAGAAATTGATTCTGTCCTTACACCACGTGGGTTCCAGGGATAGAACTTGGGTTGTCAGGCTTAGCTTAGCAGCTGGTGCCTTTACCTGATTATGCATCCTATCAGCCTAAAAAACAAAAACATTTTTAGAGGTGAAAATGCAGGTATTGGTGGGTTGGGATTATTGAGGAGCAGGGGCCAGAAAGACCTTCCTTTGGAGGTTGCCTTCCCTGACCTTCTGGTACCCTAGTCTTTGTCTAGATGACTGGTCCAGGCTCCTGGAGACAGCTCTCTATCACCTGGCTCAGCCTGC
>CABHPR010139151.1:28051-45697 GCA_902168415.1 Peromyscus melanophrys | reverse complement strand
ACACACACACACACACACACACACACACACACACACACACACACACACACACACACCATTCTATTTTTCCTGTTTAGTACCAATCAGCATCTTTACTAAATTCAAGAACCAACACAAATAATGTAGTTTATTGCTTGAGGACATAGTCTTGAAATTGAGACAGGTAATGTCATATAATTAATGCTTTATTTAAAGTTAAATACAGAAGAGCCTTTCTCTTTATATCTGCACTTCAACTGGGAGCACTGAGAACTTCCAGGGGATTTTTAAATAAATTCACCTTCACTTATATTCCACTATCTGGATATTTTTACTTCCTTTTTCTCCTGAAGATTTTGGACTCTTGGGAACAGAGAAAAATACACCAACAGTCAAACAGTCACAGATTACAGTTTAAAAACACCCAAATTGCTTGTTGTTGTTACAAAAGCACACAAATCCTCATCAAAACTTAGCATCATTTCAGAAAAGATAAAATATTAATAAAGCATGTCCTTTGTGTGTAATATCTACTACACAATTAAAAGAATTGCATCAATGCTTTTTATTTTTGGTTTTTCTCACACTAAGTGCTTTTTAGAAACTGGGAAATAAATAAATATAGAAGAACAGTAACAGGTAACAAGGAACAAAATGCTCAGTGTTAGTAATAATAAAATAAACTGGCACAGAGGGTCGAGGTCATTTTTGAGGGGCAGCTCTGAACGACTAAACGAAGGCTCGAGCAATAACCGGGCTCTCAGGTGCACGAGAAGATTGATTGGTCAGCAGGGTCTCTGCATCTGGCCTCCTGGATTTCAAACATTTCCAGATTTCTATATAAGATCACAACCCAGAAAACCCTGTACGCCAGTTACAGAATACACAGGAATTGAGGAATTAAATTAAGGAAACACAAACTCACCATGACACATAGACACACATACACACAACAAAGTAAATTGTAAGCTTGAGGAGCTTGCAAGAGTAAGAACGCCTCAAGTTGAGCTGAGACATTAGCGTGGTTCTTTCCCCCTTTGCTCACTTTAACAGTCGCTTGCACTTTAAATTTGGGAACCCGTCTTTGAACTTACCATTAGGACTCAAGATCCCCCATCAAAGCCAGTCATTCATAAAAGAATAAAAAAAATGAGGTCATTCAAAAGTATTTCTTCGGATCCAGAAGTGGATTAATGATAGGAAATTGTAAGTATCAAGGGACTGTCTCTCTGGACTTTTAAAACTTTCACTAGGACAAAAGGAATGGTGGGGTTTTTTTTGTATGTGTGTTTTTACCAGGTGCAAAGATTGAAAAATTGAAGAAGATTGGAATTTTTTTATTTCTATGTAAAATATCTAGAAATCTTCATATTTTAACTCAAGTTTAAAATTTTCTGTGATTATTTAATCTTTAAGAAAATGTGGCAATTTACACACACACACACATAGAAGGGGGAGGAGAAAGAGAGAGAGAGAGAGAGAGAGAGAGAGAGAGAGAGAGAGAGAGAGAGAGAGAAGGAGGGAGGAAGGACATAGGGAAGAGAGAGAGATTTGGGTTGTGGTGTTCTCTCTCATTTCAAATTGCCAGAAGGATCGTTCTTTTATTATTTATCATCAGAGCACAATTTAAATCAGTATTATGCATTAAAACATGACAACCCAAAAGGAAAGATAAATATACCTGTAAAGGGATATGAAAGCCAGTATCCCATGAATAGAATCTAATAAAAACTTAAAACTGTTTAATTCAAATCAAATATTCGTATGTTTGATCTACTTGTGCCTTCTTTTGAAATTGGGCAGCTACAAGGAAGAGATAAGGGCAAGAATAAAAAATACTAGGAGACCTCCCATGGATTTAAACAAAGCACTACCCCTTTCTGAATGGGGATGGAGGAGGAGTGGATGGGGAAGGGGGTAAATGGGAAGGAGGGTAGAAGAGGGAGGGCAAACTTCAATTGGTATGTAAAATAAATGACAAGATGTTATTTAAATAAAATTAAATTAAAAAACAAAAAATGTCTAGGGGAGAAAATTAAACACAAAGAACGTAAATAACAGAATTTGGGGTCACAAACCTAGGAAGGAGATATGTGAGAGCAGGAGTTTGGTTGTACCACGCCAATATTGCTTACAAAAGGGAACTCTCTGAAAGACGTGGGCAACTACTGAGTCACTGGGCAGCCTATTGTTAGCACCTGTAAAGCACTCCTGCAGATCAACTGCTTCTGAAGAAACGGGATTTTTGAGTTGTCCATCCAGCATTATTCAATGTGTTCATCAACATAAAAATACACAGTGAAGGAAAGTCTTGGGGACTTGGAGACTTGGCATAGTTGAGGGATGACAAGAGACTTTGTCTCCTGTGCCATGTGTGACTTAGATGAGGGTTGTGACCAGAAAATCGCAAAAGCAGAGAGATTGATTGGTTATGCTATCAGATTGAATATCAACTTTCTAGACAAAGGACAAAGGACGTATCTAAAATGAAGAGCAAAACTACATGAACGAAAAAATATTTCTAAACATACAAATTGTATGTATGTAATTTAATTCAGATGTTGAATTGGTTTGCTATGTATCCTTCTCAAAAAAATTCGGTATTACCACTCTATGATGTCATAATCTTAAATTTTATAGAAAGTTCCAGTGATTCACTGTGCTCTCGAAATTTTCCCAAAGTTGACATACAAAAAAAATATATGTGGATAATGATGTCACCAAGTGCATGTAAAAGATGTGGAACAAATATTTTTACCTGTGTCTTATTGTGATTGAAGTTCATATAGCAGACTATAAAATGGCTTGTACTCATCTTTAAAACTCATGTGACTTGAAAAACAATACTCATGTAATGAAACCCTTATGTTGATCTGGAATTTATAAAATTAAAATCAACTGCAATTGTTTTCTGTCAAGACTTGAATTGTGGTACTATTATTATTATTTCAATTACTCTTTTATTTCATGTGCACATGTATATTCAGCCAGTCAGCCTACACTTTGAAACCTCACACTGCTTCTTGAGCTGCCTTTTTAAGAAATAATCCCTGGGAATTTAAAATACATTGCTTCTTCATATTTTTACTTTATTCTTCATAACAATCAAATAGGAGTTCAATCGCATTCGAGTAAGTTAGAGTTGGTTGATTAGTATACCAGGCATATTACTGTAAGGAGAAATTATTTCCAGTCAATTATTGCTGAATTGTACTTTCATCTACTTTTGTATGACATTTGACACAGAAAAAGTTCTTAGCAACTTTTAGCCAATTTGGTAGTGTTACCTTTCCATAGACTGTTTCTACAAATATGAAAGAGAGAGAGAGAGAGAGAGAGAGAGAGAGAGAGAGAGAGAGAGAGAAAATAATAGGAACTTCAGTGGACACTGAACACAAAGGATGGGTGCCAAATTTTCTGCAAAGATTCCATGTGAAATTTCTTTTTAGTTATCCAGCAGGGCATAAATATGAAGTTCTTAGTGGGTGCCACCAAGACTTCTCAGGAAAATGTTAGTGCACGTCTGATAATTTCAAGAAGCATGATATCATATGATTTACTTTGCCTCATATTTATTGATTCATTTCTGACTAACTTCCATTTTGCTAAAGTGTTACTAACTATCCCTTTGGTATGCATTCTTAATTCACTTATCAGTATATTCTCCAAATAAAGCAGGATATGCATCATTTTCTACCTCCTTTCCTTCCTTTATCATTATGTTGCCTCTCTCTTTCACCAGTGCCAACTTTAACTACTTTTTTATGTCATGTAGCAACATTTTCTAATTTATATTAGCATTTTAAAAGTAAACAATTATAATACATTTTAAATCTATCTGCCTATCTCCCACATACACAACAATAAAAGCATAGAAAGTTTGCATTACCCAACTCTCTGGAATGCCAGGACTCACATGTGTTAGGTTGTTGGGAGACACAAGAGTTTAATGGCCTTTGCAATATATTGCACAATTTCCTGTATCCTCTCCCTTAGGATGAATTTCAAAAAGTTTTGCAGAGTTAAGGAAAAAACTGGAACTTTGATATGTCTCATTGGTCCTGCTTCCTCTCTGTTTCACAGCTTCCCTGAATGGTCCCATGCTTAAGACTTCTTTTGTGCCTCTGGGTAGCAGGCAATTCAGGACCATGACCGATCTGATAGCATTCCTTACATTGCTAATTTTAGGCACAGGTTGAGTGTGTGCTTAAAATGAGACACTAGCGTTCTGGATTTAAAGGGCTTTCTATGTGAAGCAACTCTACAACCTTTGACCTCTTTAGTAATGCTTTGGGAAATTACAGTTATATACAGGTGCAGGCAATATGTTAAGAAAAACATTGCAGACTTTGGTTTGCTTTCCATGATTTCACGTTCTTCCATGGGGGCTATAGATTTTAAGTCAAGTGAGTGTGATATTTAATAACTCTTTCCCCTTTATGCTATTTTTTACAAGTAAAATATTACCGTTGAATAGCCAGACTTTTGAAAAGAGTGTTTTTGAATAACATGCCCATTTATAAATCACTGTGAATATTAAAATACAATTTTATGTATTCATTTATCAATAGTACCTAATATAATAATATAGTGATGTAAAAACTCAAAAATCTAGTCAAGCTTGTTAACACATGAGTTCTTTTCATCAAAAAATATTTTAAATGAAAATAACATTAAAAGAAACTGTTGTGGCAAAATGTGTGACTAAAGAGGCCCCTTTCTCGGTCCTGTTTTCTCACCTGTTCTAAATGTATTTAATAATTAAATTTACCTAAAGCAACACTTCATCACTCTTATTCAGAGTTTGCTCTTCATTTTCTTAATTTTGTTACAAATGCGAATTCACTGGTCAGGATGATGAATCAATTGTTGTGTCATTGTGCTTAAATTAGGCGCAATCTTCCCTCCTCCTAATACAGAAGTCTTTCTGGTTTAGCTAGGCAGTGGGCTGCTTTACTAATTAAACAGGAAGCTTGACATTGTTTTTACATCAATTCTAAGTAAGATTATACTGTGAAAACTATCACCATCCTCAACACACCTTTACAGAGTAATGCTTTTGCAACTACCAAAACACATGAGAGGTAGGTTAGTACTACATATAACAAAGTATTTTCACTATAAATATGTAGTTTTTTAAATTATAAAGAATAATTCCCATATAATAGATTTATGTTCTTTATAAATACAGATTTTAAAAATGTGCTGTGTCATTGCATAAAATTCTAGCAATGACTCTCTATACCAAGAAAAATTAGTCACATGTTAAATATTGATTTAAAAATTTCATGCTTTTCCACTGTGGTCGTGTTCTTAATTGATCATAAATCAGGAATTAAAACTCATGTATCTATCTAGAGCAACAAGTTGAATAAATGTAAAATATTGATTTCTGGTTAGGGTGGTTTATGCTTAGGTTACAAAGGTTTATTTCAAGTTTATTTTTATATACAAATATATCCAAATATACTGGCACAGCATGTGAAAAAAATCACACCCATGTTCAGAACTTCAGACAAATAGAACTTCTTCATAACTCATGAATAAATGGTGACTCTTTGATATCCATCCTCTGAAAGTACATAGAGTTCCTTCACAGAGTTAATGAAATGAAATGGAACAGAGAAATCAAAATGAGAAATTTTGAAATTTAACATAGCAAATTTTGTGTTCTATTTCATTAGTATTAAACATTCTGAAGTAAAAATATGTAAACAAGACAATGAAGATTCTTAAATCCCACTAAATATAATGGATTTTTTTAATTTATTTTATTTAAAAATTTTTTTTCACCAATCAAAGATCCTCCTCTTGCCTCCTCTTGCCCCTCCAGCCTCCCCTCCCTACCCACACCTCACTCCCTCCCACAAAAAGGCAAGGCCTCCCACAGAATGCACATTCAGTAGAGGCAAGTCCCAACCCTTCTGCCTGCCTCAAGACTGCATGAGGTGTCCCATCATAGGTAGTAGGCTCCACAAAGCCCACTCATGCACCAGCGATAGATTCTGATCCTACCACCAGGGGACCTCCCAAGCAGATCAAGCTTCACAACTGTCTCACCATGCAAAGGGCCTAGTCCAGTCCCGTGTAGGCTCCACAGCCATCCATCCAACTTCCATGAGTTCCCACTAGTTTGGTTTGGTCATCTCTGCAGGTTTCCCCATCATGATCCTGATGCACTTGCTCATAGAATCCCTCTTCTCTCTCTTTGACTGGACTCCTGGAGCTCTGTCTAGTGATTGATTGTGGATCTTTGCATCTGCTTCCATGAGTCCCTGGAGAAAATTTCTGTAATGACAATTAGGATATTCACTGGTCTGATCTCTGGGGCAAGCCAGTTCAGTTCAGGCACCCTCTCCACTATTGCTAGTAGCCCAGGCTGGGGTCATCCTTGGGGATTCCTGACAACTTCCCTAGCACCAGATTTCTCTCTATCCCCATGATGTCTCTCTCTATCATGGTATCTATCAGGGTATCCCCCTCCCTCCCTGTTCCAGCTCAACTATCCCATTCCCTTATGTTCTCATCCCCTATCCCCTACCCTCCGTTGCCCACCCCTCATCCCCAGTTTACTCATGGAGATCTATCTCATCTATTTCCCCTTCCCAGGGCGGTCTATGCATCCCTCTATGGGTCTTCCCTGTTAGTTAGCTTCTCTGGAGTTGTGGGTTGTTGTCTGATTACTCTTTGCTTTATATCTAGTATCCACTTATGAGTGGGTATATACCATGTTTGTCCTTCTGAGTCTGGGTTACCTCACTCAGATGATATTTTCTAGTTCCATCCATTTGCCTGCAAATTTAATGAAATCTAAAATGAAAATACAGATGGAATGATTGAAGGATAATGGTTAACTGGGTATAAAAATTGTTTTGAATTTTCCTTGAATACATTCAAATGTCCTTTAATTTTCATAGGAATAACTTTACACATATTCAGAATTTCTAATTTTCACACTATATTGTTAATCATGTAGTATGTGAGCTGTGTATCAGTTTCCCTTTGAAAGTCTTAGTAAAGCTGGGCCTATTGTCATAGGTCTGCAACACCAGCACTTGGGCAGTGGAGTACCCTGTGGCTCTGTGCTGTGTTCAAGGTCAGCTTGGGCTATACGAGATGATGTCCAAAAGAGAAAAAAAAAAAAAAAAAAAAAACCTAAAATATTTACCTCAACTTAGATCCTTTCGTACAGATGTAATTGAACTAATGAGCATTTTAATTATTCTTCAACCATCCTTCCTTATTCATTGACACCTTTATTATAGAGAATCTAAGATTCTCTCTGTGATTAATGATTTTACATGATGGAAAGGTCATTCACTGTAGTGTGCAGATATCTGTGTTTTAGCCATTGTCTCCATACTAGCTGAATTGTGTGTGTATATCTCTGACATACATTCTCAAAGCATAGCAAAAACTCAAAACCTCTAAAATTGTTTTCTCCTTTTTTCCTATTATGTAGCCCTGTCTATTCCAGAACGTGTTATATAAACCAGGTTGTCCTGGAACTTACAGGGATCAGCCTGCCTCTGTCTCCCAAGTGCTTAGATTAAAGGCATCTGCCACAACACCTGGCGATTTCACATTTCTTATACCACATATTGTTCATTAACATCCATTTCTCTGAGGGGAAAAAATCCTGGCTCCTGTTAAGCTTCTTGTTTTTCCCAATGCACAACAGACCTCATCAGTCAAAAGCTCTACACCTCTTACTTTTGAAACACATCCCTTATCTTCCACTTCTCCCTATCACTTCCCTTCTTCATGTTCTCACTGAATCTTTCTTGGACATGGCTCTCAACATTTCCTATCAGGAAAGCTCTTCAAGAGCAGACTCTTATCAGTCTCATTCACTCAAATTAGTCCTGGGTACATATTAGATGCTCAGAAAACATTTTGATTGAATGAACAGTTGGATGGAGAATGAGGATGCTTCTATTTTGGGGGCCTGCACTCAACTTGCTTGTTCTGTAAACGTTATCTTGAATGTCTTTATTCTTCACCATCACCATACCTTCAAAACAAGATTTTACCACCCACAGAAATTCCTCTCTGAATATTTCTGCCAAACTAAATATCTGAATTGTGATGGCCCATGCTATACATATTTAAATGTGGGGCACAGTAGAGGTTCTAAAAAGTAATTTTTTTTAAAAACTCAGGGTTGCCTTTAGAAATTGATAAAATGTGTTTACTGTACATTGCTTAATATCTTGATAGTTGTTATAAATTATGCTAGCCTATGCTTTCATTTAATATGCTTTCCATATAATTGTTTTTGATATAATATTTTAGAATACATATGTTAAAATATATTCATTGATTTTAAATGTTTCATCACTACATGCATAAATTTTGACTGTTGTTTATTCGACCATATTTACTCAACAAGTGTTAATTTATTAATACTAATGACCTAGTTGTTATGTAATTGGTGTTTCAATGTTTAGAAGAAACTACTAGAAAAATATATGTAAGTGCATACCTACACCATGGTGTAACAGTGGAAGGAGGAATGATTCCCTCTGATTGTTAATAAAGGTTTCCTACAAGAGGCCCATATGTAACCTGAAGTATTCACAGGAGCTATCCCAGGAGGGAAGAGAAAAAAGCCATCTTAGGCAGAGAGAAAGTGAGTAGTGTAACTTTAAGAAGTTTTTAACAATTGCTTTATTTTGCCTCTTGATATTTCTATTATATAAGTTTAGGCAAACTGTATTAGGAGGGCAAGCAGCTTCTGCTCCGAGTTGGAGTATTTCACTTGGCCAACTCTGTTTCAGTACCAGCTAATGAGTGAGCATCTTACAGGTTTGCCAGTTGAAGATACCACCACTTTTATGGCTAATGTGATAATATTGTGCCCCAGTTTGATGAGCTAAAATCCCCTTATGAAAGAGGAGAAAAACTAGCTTTTAAATTCCATGGAAACACCCATGTTCCTCCCCATCTGTATGTATGTATGTATGACAGAGAGTGATAGAGAAACAGAGACAGGGAGACAGAGGAAGAGAGAGAGAGAGAGAAAGAGAGAGAGAGAGAGAGAGAGAGAGAGAGAGAGAGAGAGAGAGAAGAGAGAGAGAGAGAATATATAAACTATCCAAATTGCTTAGTGGACATTAATGGCCTTTGCATGTACGATCTCATGTCTCCACATTGTTTCTTATCCATTAGGTAAGTAAAATGGAGTACAAGGTGCTACACTGTTACGCAGGCCTCATCAGACACTGACTGTGTCATCATTAATTTCTTCCTTCCCTGGCAATTTTAAAGCCAGTCATTTTCAGATAACACACTTTCCTGAAACTATTTGGATATATTTATATCTGTATTACTGAAAACATGCCATAAACCCCTACCCAACAGTGTGGAACTGAACTATTCCTTGGTAACGATGTTATTTTGAATATAAAAATGTAAGTGGGGATGGATCTTTCGCTCTGTTTATGGAAGCTTTTTGGTACTGTGTCTCTTGCCAGAGTAAACACATCTGCAGCTTATAGTCAACAGCATCTCAGGAAAGAATGGTCTCAAATTTTGTTAAAATGCAGGAATACTGACATTTTTTTCTTCCATGGATTCCCTTGAGACTTCACAGACACATTTTTTAATTTTCAGTAAATCTTCAAGTTTGCTTCTAATAAAATAGAGAAGGGTGGAGCTGGGGAGGCTGCCTGGTGGGTAAAGAGACTGCTAAACATGCAAGAGGACCTGAGCTTAGACACCCCAAACCCACATTAACACAGCATGTGATGTGGCAGCTTCAGCATCCTTCAGCACTGGGGTATGGATACAAATAGATCTCGGGGGATCATTGGCCAATCTAGTCAAAGTTTACTGAGAGACTTCTATCTCTGGTCCAAAGGGCATTCACACATAGAAATCTGCAAACACAGCACTCTCTCTCTCTCTCTCTCTCTCTCTCTCTCTCTCTCTCTCTCTCTCTGCCATTATCCAGTGTCCTCACAGCCTTTATATTATCAATATTAATTTCTCATAAATGCTGTTGTTCTAAGAGTTATCTCAACTCTACATATTCCTGAAATGTTCCTGAAACAGTAATAACCTTTATGTGGTTATTATGTGACTATACTACATAAATGAATTTAAAAGAACTACCAAGTCGCTTCATAAGTACAATGATATCCATCTGTCCCTAAGATATTACATGTACTCTGAGACAGGTAGCATACTAAATGCTTAAAATACCAAGATGAATGTGGTATTAATCCTGTCCTCTGGGGAAAAGTTATAATACTGAAAAGTTCCTTATATTTTTTCATTTATATTAAAAACAATACATTCCCTCTGGGTCAGTATAAAATCCAAAACATTTAAATAATATAAATATACATTATTTTAGATGCCATTTTGCACAAATTTGGTTTATCTATTTGGAAGGAAAACCTATATCCTTATGACAATCTGTATATTACTAAATAGATTGAATTATTTTGAAAGTGGTCAGTATTACAGAAAAATAAGGCTAAGTATACAATAGCTCATACTTAAAAGAATAAGAATTAATGAAATGCTACATTGTATTTTGAAATAAGTAAGAATACTCAAAAGGTTAGATAGTAGATATTTATGTTGGCAAAATACCTATTCTGGAATAATACTTTTATTTATTTATTATTCCTTTAGTCTATACTCAATACTCATTTAATTTCCCCCATGCTAATGTGGCTGTATTAAGACACTGGGGATATCCTCCGAGTAATTAGATGCAATAGTAGTGACCAGGAAACATTGCAAGGACAATTCAGCTGTGTGATTCTCTAAACTCACACAAAGATGTAAATGTCCAATGGTTAATGTCCAATCAGAATACATCAAGAAGTTGTCTTTGACTTGACTCAGACATGACCTGAGATCAAAGAGTAACTTTAAACCAAAGATTATATGTTCAGAGATAAAGAAGTCCAGACCATCAAGGAGGATGTTTTGACCAAATCCCACTGAATACAATCATCAATTAGCACAGTAAAATGAAAATCACAGAAAAAAGCAGGCATTCTGTGTGTGTGTTTGTGTGTGGTGTATGGTGTGTGTGTGGTGTGATATGTGCATGTGAGTGTGTGTGTGTGTGTGTGTGTGGTGTGTGTGTGTGGTGTGATATGTGTGTGTGTGTGTGTGTGTGTGTGTGTGTGTGTGTGTGTGTGTGAGTATGTGTGTGTTATGGAGTCCTAACTTCAGACATCACAAATATATATATATATATAAATGTATTTGTAAATTGATCAAAATTTTTTTTTAGATTATTTGTTTTATAAGATTGAGTGTTTGCATGCATGCATGTCCAATGTGCCTGTGAAGGTCAGACAAGGGAGTGGGATCTCCTGGAACTGGAGTTACAGGTGGTTGTGAACCACTATATAGGTGCTGGGAATTGAACTCAGGTCCTCTGGAAGAGCACTCAGTGCTCTTAACCACTGAAACATCTCTCCAGCCTCTTAAATACATTTTTGAAAATTAAAAAATATATATACTGCTTAAGAACCCTTAAATATCATTTTATATGCAAGGTCAAATTTTAGGACTAGAGTTCTGGTATCTCAAAATCCATATTTATGTATATGAATGTTGAAATAGTAATAGAACCAGAGCATAATAAAAATTCTCATAATTGCTCATGATTTGCTTCCAACTGAGTGAAAGATGTCCATCATCTCCAAACTGAGAGGCACTAGAAAGAGGCTTTGCAACTGTTTACCTCTGATTATTTTTCTTTGCACAAGACTGTATTTTTAAAACTCATCAATAAATTTGTTTTTGTTTTTATTTCACAAACAGGCAATGACTATCATTCTCTTAATTCAGCCTAAATCTGATTTTAGCAACTGTGACATGTGACTCTTTAATTTGCTTGTATTCTTAAATGCCTGGACGGCACTTAACAGAATTCTGTTTTGTTAATGCTTGCATTCTTACATCATGACAAACAAGAAAATATTTGGTCATATCAAATTCAAAATTATACTCTAAATACTAAACAGATGTGAAGGATGAAGAAGTTACTGGAGATGCTCTAAGTAATGTGACATGTAATGCCATGCATATGTGAGCTATGGGTTTCTTCATAATAAAATGAATATTCAAGTTAAAAAAAGAACAAGACAGAATAATTGCAGAGTAGACAAATACTAGAAAATCCTAAAATCATGCAACTTGTAGGCACCTTGAAAATTTTTTTCAGGGCAGTGTGAAGTAGGGAATGAAAACTTAATAACACTTCCAATGTTAATATTTGAAATGAGTGTTTTCAAACAACAACAAAATAGTTGTTTCAACCAAGGCAAGAGAAAACTCTAAGTGATTAATTTTGTACACAAGATTTTCTCCATTGCCTCTTCACCCCGAGCAATCTGGTCTACGTCAGCAGCTCCTATTCTTCCATGATCTTAATAACATTTGTTATTGATAAGGTAGTAAACTCAATCACAACTTTGGTCAATCAAAAACCCTCTGTCGACCTGAAGCAGCTACTCATCTGCTCTGGTTCACTTTATTGCTTGAAGGGGTACTTCTATATTTCTGTTAAAAAATGAGTTCAACCCAGAACCCAATAACAAGACTAAGTGAAACCATCCCTAGGAAGAACCCAGAGCCATCAATGTGACAGAACACAGATTTTGTGTGTATTTCTCTGTTTCATATGTAGCCTCTCAGAACAAAGTCCTGTAGAGAACTTTATAGAGATGGAGAAGTTCTGTCATGCTGCTAAATTATTTGAAATATCCTGATACAACATACTAAAATAGAAAACTTATATTATACTTTTTTTTAAACTGAATGAAGCATATGTGGCTAGTGGATACCATCCTGGGTGAAGTTGAGTATACAGACTTCACTTCCTTCTCTTCTACCCTCAAGAACCATAGAAACAAACAAACAAAAATGTACATGAAAGAATGTGTTATAGAAGAATCTTCAAAATACATTTGAGGTGCACTCATTCTATATAATATGGGCAAGTAAACCTCTAAATATTCACTCATTATGGCAGCGTGTAAATAAGATATCTGAAGTTGAACTGTTTGGCTAAGTGAATGAAAAGTTTATATTCACTTTGATTAGAGTACTGTGCTTAGGACACACTTTCAAACAGAAGGCTATGGAAAGACTATGAATTCAAATTGCTGAAGTCATTCATGGCTGTTGGACACCAACCAAACAGAGCAACTCGTCTTTGGGTAGTGATTTATTTTATAGCAGGTAATAGTGTGCTGTAAATTTTATATTAATACTGATATATCATTAGTAGAAAATGAACCTTGGTGTTGATTGGAATGCCCATGATTAAACACATCATCTCTGTTCTCATACACTGTGAAATGTTTAGGGTTCCTTTTTTCTTTATTAAAAATTTTATTCATTTTACATACCAACCATAGATCCCTCTCTCATCTCTCCTCCCACTTCTCCCAAGCCCAGCCTTCCTCCCCCCAACCCACCCTCCTTCCTGTCCTCAGAAAAGGTATGGCCTCCCATAGGGAGTCAAAAAAGCCTGATACATTCAGTTGAGGCAGGTCCAAGCCTGTCCCACTGCATCAATGCTGTGCAAAGTGTCCAATCATATGTAATGGGCTCTAAAAAGCCAGCTCATGCAACAGGGATAGATCATGATCCCACTGCCAGGGACCCCTCAAACAGATCAAACACAATTGTCCTGCTTATGCAGAGGGCCTAGTCCAGCCCCATGCAAGCTCCAAAGCTGTTGGCCTAAAATTCATGAGTTCCCACTAGCTTGGTTCCATTGTCTCTGTAGATTTCCCCATCATAGCAGCATTATTCGTGGTAGCCAGAACCCGGAAACAACCTAGATGCCCCTCAACCAAAGAATGGATGAAGAAAATATGGTACATATACACAATGGAGTAGTATTCAGCGGTAAAAAACAATGACATCATGAAACTTCCAGGCAAATGGATAGAACTAGAAAATATCATCCTGGGTGAAGTAACCCAAACTCAGAAAGACAAACATGGTACGTAGTCACTCATAAGTGGATACTAGATGTAAAGCAAAGGATAACCAGACTACAACCCACAGCTCCAGAGAAGCTAGGTAACAAGGAGGAGCCTAAGAGAGATGCATGGATCTCCCTGAAAGGGGAAAGTAGATGAGGTCTCCTGAGTAAACTGGGGGTGATAGGGGCAATAGAATGTAGGGGATGAGGGATGAAAACATAAGGGAACAAAATGTTTAGGATTCTTGAAGTAGCTAGCTACAGCAACCACCATCCACAAAAAAGAAAGGGGATGCTCACATCAATATTTAGTAGCTGAAGGGATATTTACTGTTGGCTGAAGGTTTATTCCCACATGGGAATGCTTACAACTGAATTTCATAATTATCACACTGCAGAATAGGATATGATCATGACTTCCATTCATTTTGCTCTGGTCTAAGCAGAATTCTTACAGATACAAATTACATGAATTCGAGCACTCACTTGCTTCCATTTTGCTTCACACACAACTTCCATCATTCACCAGTAAAAAAATATCTGTAGCAGGAAACAGATATGTGGAGAGCTTCCAAGCCAAGAGAAAAAAGTTTATTCACATAGATATGCAGATAGTGGTCCATAAATGAAAGCATTGATTTATAAAGGTGTATTATAGGCAAGAGCATTCTAAACACTAAAGAGGAAAATAGTAACATTTTATATGTTTATCAGAATCCTTGCACACATTTTTAAATTACATATTCTTTTTGACATTTTGCTATTTTGTCAGGGATTAGTGTACATGCACATTTTGTTATATCAAAAAATATGAATATTATGATAATAATACATAGTATCATTGATTAATAAGGTTTTTAATTCAACAAAACTATACAGAAAAACAATGCCCTTAGAATACTTTATTTATAGACCAATTATGATAGCATATAATTTTAATGTCTGCACTCCAGAGGTAGGGAAGGGCGTATCTCTTTAGGTTCAAGACTACACTGGTCTACGTAAGGAGTTCCAGACCAGCCAGAGTTATATATAGAGTCCCTGTTTTTAAAAAAATTACTTACTACCGAAAAATTTAAAAAAGCATATGAGATAGTTTTTCTAAAAGTTGACAGTTATTCTATGCCATGATGTTTGTATTATAAAACCCATTCACATATTGGTTCTGCATTTGAAGAGAATATTTGAATAAGCATTGCTATATTTTATTATTTTTATTAGTGTTATCACAAAACAACAAATTATTCTAAAAGCTCTTTCATCATCCTCTTTAAATTTTTCTGTTATCACTAAAATACAATGTCCTTAATACAACTTAGGACAATACAAATAATTGTTTATATATGATTTTTATGTATTAACTTCTATCTCCCCTCTAGATACTAAACTTCACTAAAGCAGGAGCTAGGCTTGCTTCAGTAATGTTGTATAATCCTGCTTCATCCTGGACATGGCATACAAAATTTACAAATGTCTTTTTGCTAAAGCCTGGTAAAGAAAGCTCACTGAAAGCATGATTTTCAAATTTGGAAACTGGATTCAACTCATCTCTCCATTAGAAAATAGACACACCTCTATCCAAGTAAAAACATAATTAAAAAAAAATATGTTCCATTTACATTGCTGATTGAAAAGATAATATATATTATCTTATTTGATAGTCTCAAAACTTCTGTGGGGGTTATTTTCTTTTGATAGAAATTTGGAATTTTATAGTTTCATTTTTTTAACACTTAAAAACGTATTGTAATAAATTGAGTATGTTATAGGTATATAAAATAAATTAATGCTTACAAATGCATCTTAAATTTAATGTTTGCTTGTCTCATATAATTTTTTACAATTTTTCATCATATCTCAGATTTCCTAGACATACAATATTACCTAAGAATATAATAAAAATATCCCCAAGTGTACTTTGGATTTTAAAATTGCTCTTCTCTCAAACAACTGTTCTTGACTGGTGAATTTAGAATTATGTAATTAAACAGAACTCTGATTACAAAAACTCTTTATGTCTCTGTTATGCTAAATTGTCTAGGCCAAAGTTCCCAGTTATCCAAACAAACTGACATCCTTTCAAAGATAGACTGGTTCAAGTTGGGTAGTACTTCTAGAGAGAAGTAACTACTTTATGCCTCATAGTTTTAAAGTAAAAACTCCAGCACTCAGCTAAAGTTTTCTCCTTCTAAGCTGTGCTCCTTGAGACTCCGCTGCCACTGTTGCCAGGAGACCTGCAGCTTCAAGTCATTTTCATCATCCAACCATGAACATCAAGGTTCCCAGAAAAGACATGACCCAAAACAAGTTACAATATATGAGATTATTACTGAGTACTACTTACTTTTTGCCTCTGAAATGCCTTTTATTCTATGTTATTTATATGTTTATTTTGCATGTGCAACAAGAAATCCTATCTCTCCTTGTTGGTACTGTATTTACCAGCCACGGAAAACGTGATTCTGTTTTCATATTTGAAGCATCATATGTTCTTAGAAGATTTTAGGCACACATGCAAATAGAAAGTAAAACTTACAATCTACAGGAGTACAGTATGCACTTATGCTTGCTAAGCACATACAGCATTATGGTCCTTGATAGAGACCGTAATGGGGAGAGAAGGGCTATTTCAAAACCCTTAAACACCTGATATCTCAACCCTCATAATAGGTGTGAATGTAGAATACTAGGGGTTTTTTTTGAAAAGGCATAGATTCTTTCTTATTGGGACCTTAAATATCCTGAGAAAAAAATAATCCAAAGCTGATATAAAGACAAATAAATGGATAAAGAGAAAGACATAGATATGGCAGAAATATAAATTATAATAAACATAAACAAATAAGGCATTATAATGAAGATATGAACAGAAAATAGGACCTCCAAATTTTTTGAAAGATATATTTGAATTTTATAAGACTGGATTGAGGTAGGGTGCTTCTTCATTTAATAAAGAAAGGAACATAAGTGAAAAGGTCCTGTAGTGAGACATATTTGCCATGTTAAACTGTTTCCAACTAATAGAATGTGGCTGTAGCACAATGAACTGAAAAAAAATGCAGCAAACTTCCATAATCAAAGCTTGGTACAAGCTTACAGTTACAAGATGCCAGCTTTGTCGTCGTTGAACTTAAAACCATTATTGCTTGTATGGCATATATGGAAGCCTGGGATTAGCTAGTGTCTGTAGCTGTCATCTGGACAAAAGATGGTTTGAAAGGGGGAGGAAGTACTTAGAAAATATGAAAGTAGAAATACAATAACTTCAGAACAAACAGGATATAGAGAGTCAGAGAATTTAAGTAATTAAAGATGACTAACAGGTTTTTTTTTTCATTGTGTTTTGTGGTTTTGGTGGTGGTTCTGTGGATTTTTGTTTGTTCGCTTTGTTCTGTTTGTTTGTTTGGCTGTCACAACCTCATAGATGTGATATTGGTAGCCATTATTTGCATTATCTATTGGATAATGTCTGTACATTGATTTGTAACATTTTAGTTAAGAGGAGAAAGAACTTGAAGGACAATACAATAAGAAGGGATGTACTAGACAGCAAGGATGGTAATGGAAAACAAAGTATGAAATACAAGAATCAAAGACCTTGAGCAGGAAAGAATGGCATTGGGTACACTTGTGGAGAGACTTTTGTTATAAGTGTGTGTGTGTGTGTGTGTGTGTGTGTGTGTGTGTGTGTGTGTGTG
>CABHPR010139151.1:0-28041 GCA_902168415.1 Peromyscus melanophrys | reverse complement strand
GTGTGTGTGTGTGTGTGTGTGTGTGTGTGTGTGTGTGTGTGTGTGTGTGTCGCTTTTTTGTTGTAACAGGCAAAGGTTGAAAAGACAGGAATATAAGGTCTTGTGGGACTGGTTTCAAGAAATAAAGGTCTTCTCAAATAGTTGAACTCAATGTTCTCCAAGAGTTGAAGATAAACTCCTAAACTGAGAGTACGTATTAAAAGTAGTTATAAGAAAATCGAAGACATTGAGGACTTGGAATCAATACCATCGAAGGGTAATGAAGAAATCCTATTGAGAAAGTGAACTAAAGTTGCTTAATAGCATGGAATGTCTGTTTGGAATCTCAAATTTTAAGCACTACCACTCAATAAAGCTGAAAAATCTTTCACATTGTCACTGATCACTTTTGATTCAAACTATGACTTTTACCATGACTGGTATCATTTAATTTGATGGATGTCCCCACCTTCAACTTTTGAGGTTAAATTTCAAGGTTTCCCTCTTCAAATTCCCAAGAGGTGAAATAAATTTATATCTTATTTAATTATATTATGTTAACATTTCTTTACCATCTATTCATCAAGTGTAAAGTACATTTATTCTTCTGTATTGAGAAAATGTTTGCACATAGGACCATTTTAAGGGAACTATTACTGTTTTTTTTTTAAATGACCAACTTTTAATAATGAATCCTATTAAATTCTATTTATATTATATAGATATAGATGATAGATAGATAGATGATAGATAGATAGATAGATAGATAGATAGATAGATAGATAGGTAGATGATAGATAGATAGATAGATAGATAGATAGATAGATAGATAAATAGATAGGAGATATAGACAGACAGACAGACAGACAGATGATAGATAGATAGATAGATAGATAGATAGATAGATAGATAGATAGATAGATAGACAGACAGATAGATATTTTAAGTCTTCTTATTCCATCAGCATTCTCTCTTAGGAAACAGTTTTCTTTTTAAGGACAAGTTTCTTTGTGCCACAGCAACACAGTGATTCAAAAATCTTAAAACAAAGAAAATTTATCTCTTTTTGTACATGTCAAATCCATGTCAGCATTTTTATACTAAACATTTCAGTTCCTTAGTGTTTCAAGCTAATGGGAGACAAGCTCAATGTTAGGAAAGTTTAACTCATCTACTAAGATACCTTCCCTTCCCAATGTTGCTTTCAAACTTTACTTATGTGGGTTTGATAAGTACCAACCTAGGTCCCTGATGGAACAATGACTTGAAAGAGAATTAAAATCTACACAGGAAAAAAAATTCAGAGGTCCTATTACTTAGAGAATGCCTATGTTACTAATGAATGGTATTTTTCAGGACATTTGTATTGTTTGTTTCTTTTAACATTATTGGGGTTGTTTTGTTCTCACTCAGATCAAAACAATGCAGCATTTCAACCAAAGAGGCATTTTTCTTAGAATATGCAGGTCCCATATAATAAAATAAAATCTTTTTTTTCTGACATCAAAACTTCACATTTGTCCAAAAAGTTCTTTCTAATTCTCAGTAGCATTAACTAACCTCCAGGGGTCAACTACCATAGGAAATAACTCTGGGGAATCCTACTCAACTCACGCTCAGAGCAGGTAGAAGGGTACTCCAGCGACACATTGTTGGGCTTATATGGTATTCCAATTAACTTATATTGACTCCCTTCTGGGTCTGAAATGAAATACCTCTTCTCTTATACAAAGGGAAAATCATAAGTAACATTTGAGAAAGAATTACAATTTTAAATACCACAGCAGCCTAGCCAATCACATAAACAACTCACATTAAGCAGCCTCATACATATCTATATCTATTTAAGTAGTTAGATGATATGTAGATATGGATATAGATAGATAATATCAATATAGATATGGTGGGACAAAAATTATTTCCAAAATATTTAATACAAACTAAAGAAAGTGGTTTTCAAAATACATAATGGAAAACAAAAACATATATTCATAACAGGTTTGAAAAATTTTTATTGTATTTATACAACCCATTTTATTTTTTGTTTGTTTGGGTTTTTGGAGGTTTTGTTGTTGTTGTTTTCCCCATCTAGCCTTATTCTGTTCAGCTATTGGCCAATCAGCTTCTTTAATAAACCAACCACAGCACCATAAATTCACATAGTATATAGGAATATTCTACAATGACTCTGTCTTAAAATTTCTTATTTAAAAATTGTACTAAAAATGATAGTAGGGTCGAAGTCTCTGCTGGCATTCTAAACTCATCTGAATGTAGTTTTTTTTTCCTTTTTTTCCAATTACTTGAAACAGAGTCTCTCTGTGTTTGTTTTATTATTTAAATGACATTTTTTCATTTATTTTACATACTGACCATGGCAGTTTTCCCTCCCTCCTCTTCTCCCAGTCTCTCCCCACACCACTGCTTCCCATCTACTCCCCCGCCTCCACTCCTTCACAGTCTCCATTCAGAAAGGGGCAGGCCTCCCATGGGCTTGAGCAAAGCATGGCACATCAAGTATACGACCCATTTTAAAAATTTTAATACTACTTACTTTTTTATATCAACCATCAGTTTAATCCTGAAAAAAGTAAAATGTATGTTACTAAGGCTATTCTTCATAATATAAAAACGGATCTTTAGTTTGACCTCCTTTAGTTTATCAAAGTAACAAGGTAGCTTTAAAAAAAAACTATCTTGTTTTCTGAAAGTAAATGAATCCTTAAAATCAACTACAACTTGAACAGATTGACTCAATATTTATTCAGGTCTGTTCAACAGAGAAAATTTTATATGGAATAGCCTGCAAGTGATGGCAATTTTAGACTCTAAGGATTGTGGTACTTGGTTTCTGCTCTGTGTCTCTCTTTTTTAAAGATTTGTTATTTTATTTATGTGTACATGTGTATGACTACATATGGTATGTGCAGGTGAGTGCGGGTGACTGAGGAGGCTAGAGCTATCACATCTCCTAGAACTAGAGTTCAAGATGGGGTGAGAACCTCATCACATAGGGGCTGGACACTCAAATCATATCTTCTGAAAGCACAGCAATTGCTCTTAACTGTTGATCCTGCTACTTTTTTTATCTTCTCTATAGGAAATTTTCTCAAGCTAAATATAGAATTGAATGGACATCATTTTAATTAAGTAGATTATATATTCATGAACACACTTTAAAATTTATTAGATTGAACTTTATCATGCAACCCAGATGGAGATTTTATTGACTTTGAAGATCAAGCTCATGATTTAGGGTTCCAGATAATTCAGTGAACTATAAATGAAAAGATAGTTTTAGGAAAGTTTGAGATGGTATGTAATACTTCAGCTACATTGCTCACAGTTAACAGAAGGCAGAATGGGTCTCGGTAGTGTTCTAAGTGACAGCTGATCCCAGGAGGCTGTCTCGTTCCTCACTGATTCATATTTCAAGAATGCTGAGAAGCTCTCAGTGACTATAGAAACATGAAGGTGGGCAACTAACACTCTCTTACATGTTGCTAGGCCGTGATTTTCAGTAGGTAAGGCATACTAAATGCATTTTAATTTACCATATTTCCAACTTACTATATTTTCATCAGACTGTGGTCCTGTTATAAGTCTAGGCATTTCTCCACAGCCTCTTTAGAATATTGGATTGGGGGTTGGTTTTGATTTTGCAATGACAAATTCTGTGCTTGTCTGTGTTTGCATCTCCCTGTGGGAACTGAATATTTAATGTATAAAAACACTAGCCTGGGGAGCTGTGTAATTGAATCCCAAACTGTACTTCAAGCCAAGGTAGTCATTAATTTGTGGAGGAATTCACACTGAAGCTCTGTATCTCCCTCTGTACTGCTGTGACATGACACAAAATATTAATGTTAGTATGGACAGCATTAAATTAAAATGTTTGTGAAAAATTTGGTATTCAAAGTCAAACTGAGATGTTTACAATATGCCTAAATCAGTTCAAGATGGGGTAGCATGGAAAAACAATATGAAATAAATTATATTTTAAGTTTTTAAGTGGAGAAGCAACACAGTAAGTCTATATATGTCAGCCTCATATTTACATACCTGGTCCTAATTTTAGAATGTAAATAGATATTTGCTTGTATTTATGAAGTAAAACATATTTCACATATGCACACTACATTCTTTCTGAGGAGAAAGTATTTAATTGACAGCATATAAGTCAAACATCAAATGTTTGAAATAGCAACAACAAAGATAAAAGGAAGTCAGTTGTATGTATAAGAAATACAGTAAGGGTATAAAATTAGATATGCAGAGGAAACTTTTTCAATTTAATTTGGCATCTGGTTGAAGTTGTTGCAGCTAAATGTTTAAAGATGGCAAGCACATTTTAAGAAAGAAAAAAAAAGGCAGCTAGAGTGAGAGAAACAGCCTGAAGGCTGAAAATGAACTAGGATCTACCAAGAGTTCTGATTATGTCCTTGCTGCAAACCAACATAATAATTGATGTGAACTTTAACCTCATAGCTTTAATAAGATAGCAGTCTGAAAACAAGTGGCTGCATCTGCATCCTCAACTCTAATTCCAACCATCATATATGGCTTAAAAGAATTAGTCTGTAAGTACTCTGATGTAGAAAAGGAGCTTTGGACCATAACATTAAAAAGGATGGAAGGAAGGAAGGAAGGAAGGAAGGAAGGAAGGAAGGAAGGAAGAAAGAAAGAAAGAAAGAAAGAAAGAAAGAAAGAAAGAAAGAAAGGAAAAGAAAGAAAGACAAAACCAGGATTCTGGTGTCAATTGTACAGTGCCTTGTCATATGACCTTGTGGAAGTCAACCTTATCATCCAAAGCCCTTTTCTTATTTCTATGTAATAAAGGACACATTGCTTTTCTAGCTTGTGTCTAAAGATGATTATGGAATCAAAACATTGAACAGATTTTGAAAAACTCCTGTAAACTAGAAGCCAGCTATTCAATAAAGAAAAAGTATTGCTCTAGACCAGAGTAACTGAACTTGGACCAGAGGTAGAGAGGGTTACATGATAAAGTGGTATGGACCAAGATTTCACTGCAGGCCTATAACCAGACTGGCAGAAAGAGTGGCAGGTTCCAATTTATATGACTATTTCAAGGTCTGCTCATAGACTCCATCCCTGCCCCCGAGTCAACTTCAATTTGTACTTTTGAGTTCCATGGGATATTTTTAACAAGAAAGCCTTTAAGGATTTTCTTTCCCTAGAAATATAAATTCCAATTTTCTCTGTTGTGCACAAGATTTACTAGAAATCAATCATAAATCTAAAAATCAAGTTAAATACTAGTTCACCTTTTGCCAAAATCTCCAGAACAAAGGCTTAAAAGTATTTTTTTAAAGAAACACAAATTACTTCAAGTTGCTTTTAGCATTTGTTTATTAATATATCATTCCCTCAGGACCATTATAAAAAGATTGCAACTTCAAACTGGTTTTCTGTAAAGTGACAGAGCTTCTATGTTCCTTCAGCCTTGGAAATTATAATTTGAAAAGGCATAACCTATTTAGCTCCAACACCATATGTGCATACAAAGAAAGAATGTATCTAGGAAAAAAAAAGACTGATTTAACTAAAACTAATGAATGCCAAGTAACAAACTTCAAGTTAAAGTCTAGAAAAGTCAATTTTATTTTGACACATTCTATTACATTTGGACTTGTTGCCAACAACATTGCCTAACATAGGCAAGACTTGACCTACTTAATCAGAATAATCTGGACTTAGATTTAAAAAAGATGAACTATGTTTTAATCCCAGAACTCAGGAGGTAGAGGCAGATGGATCTCTGAGTTTGAGGTCAGTCTGGTCTACAGAGCAAGTTTCAGGACACCCAGGGCTAAACAGACAAACCTTGTTTAAAAAAAAAAAAAACCAAAAAACTAAAAAAGTCCTATCTTTAATGATACCAGAATGTACCACTCAAGCTTCCATGGAGGTATGCAACCAACAGACCTTCCCAGATATAATGCCTATGAGCCCCAACGATGACTTGCATGCCATAATAATCCTTAGGATGCAGTAGCAGCACACATAATTGGGAGGTAACCAACATCTTCCTACTTGGATTTAAGGCAAACTCAATGAGAGGGAAATCAATCCTGATACTGGAAACCTAGCCAACTACCCAGGACCAGTGACTCTTGGAGGAGAAACTACAACATCCACTTTAGTAAACCATAATAACCACTAATTAAATTGTAGATATTTGTCCTTAAACCCACAGATAACTGTATTCCTCATCCTGCATCAAGAAAACAGCTCTTTACAACAGAGTCCATTCTAGAAAACCACAACCAATCAAAATGCAATGTTGTAGAGCCCGGTCCCAAATGACACTTGTACAACATCACTACTTCACTAACGCTCAGGGATCATTGTGGAAGAGGATGGCAGAGGGATTTTTAAGAGCCAGAGGAACAAGAAATTTGATGTAAGATTGCATAGCTTGGAAATGTCAGAGAATCTACATACATAAAATCTACCCAATATGGCTGTCTAAAGATTACTTGAACAAAGATGACACTAATAGACATACCAACATGGAATGGGTAATGCTCATGAGTTTTCAACCCTAGACAAAGAATGACAGGCATCTGAGGAATGCTGAGATCTAGAGAAATAGTCTTCCCCAGGGAATAACAACAACTAGTTATCCAATACCAGGTTTTTAGCCCTGAAAGCACAAATACAAATAACATTACATGGACTATGAAGGCTCTGTAATTCTATATTTATCAATACACACACACACACACACACACACACACACACACACACACACAAACACACACACAAATTCAAGAAAAAGAGACCATGAATTTGAATAATAAATGTTGCATGAAAGGCATTGGATAAATGGAAAGAAAGGGGGAAAATGATGTAATTATATTATAATGTCAAAAATATAAATATAAAATATAAAAAATGGTGCTTTTCCTTTTATTAGTTACACTTCTTGTTGCTCTAACAAAACTTCCTAGCAAAAGTAATCTAGGGAATCAAGGATTGTTTTAGTTCACAGCTGGATAGTACAATCAAAGCTGGGAAGGTATTAGAGCAGCATTATGAGTGGCCAGTTGCATTGTGATTATGATCAGGAACCAGAGAGACAAGGATATTACTTTGCAGCTAATTATCTCCATTTTCAGTCCTGGACCCTGTCCATGGGTTGAAGCCACCTGTATTCAGGGTAGAACTTACCTCTTCAGCCAAACCTTCCTGGTAAAAACCCTAGCAGGTACTCCCAGTAGTATATTTGTTATATTCTAAAATCCAGTTAAGTTGACAATAGAGATTAACCATTATCCCTTTCTTTGAAAAAAATATACTATCTGGACACGGTGTCAAGTACTCATAATCCTTGACCTCAGGAAGCTGAGGCAGAAGAATAATCAGTTCTAGGTCAGCATGGTCTTGGTGATAGTACCTCAAAAACATAGAACAACAAATACAAATGAAAAACATGATACTGGTCATTTGGTGAACGCATTAGAGAAGCAGAAGCAGGCAGATCTCTGTGAGTTTGAGGCCAGCCTGAGCTACTGAATGAGTTTCAGGACAGCCAGGGCTACACAGAGAAACAAAAACA
Organism: Peromyscus melanophrys; assembly: GCA_902168415.1. Lineage (NCBI taxonomy): Eukaryota > Metazoa > Chordata > Mammalia > Rodentia > Cricetidae > Peromyscus > Peromyscus melanophrys. The sequence continues at coordinate 20,477 of CABHPR010139151.1, read as the reverse complement.
AACAAACAAATAAAAACAACAAAAAAAGATACTGATACCTCTTGGCCTCTTTTACTAAATTATCATACAAATTTAAAATCACAAAAAGTGAGTACACTCTATGGCTTTCTAAAAATCAAATCTAATTCTGAAGTCATAGAATACCTCAATGACAGAATTTATACGAAATCAACAATTCATTGAGTGAAGACCTTGACACTTTAATTGATAGTCATTGTAGCTGTCTCAGTAATGTATGTTCCATTTCAGTTAAAAATGGACTGCTTTTTTTCCCACACTCTAAAACATAACAAAAGAGATCTCTTTCCGAATCTATGGAAGATCTGCTCCTTTCATTCACATCTTACACAATGTTTGTTAATACCATCTTGTAACCACTTTCCAGTGGTTTTAATCAATCACATTAACATGGTCAGCCAGTTTCCATTCATTATAATCCCAGCCCTGTCTCCTGAACTGCTTCAAATTGTGAGGTTAGTAACGGACACATGTGCCATGCATCTGCAGGCTTGAGAGGAAAGGGTGACTCTTTCCAATTAGGACCAAGGAGGAAGAAACATAAAGTTTTGTTTTAAAAAAGCCAGAAAGTCATTATTTAAATGTGTGGATGGAAGCATCTTGTTTTAAAACATACGATATTATCATTGTTCATGGAGTCGAAAGGAAAATCTATTACAGTGGAAATTGTACATGTTTCTTAGAAGAATTTCCTCAATGCAGACAAATGGAGTGCCAAAGGATGCTTGTTTTATTACCAATTCTACCAGAGTCTACATCTCAAGTCCTGAAAGAGCCCCCAGGCTAAACTGTATGCCTCTCTCTAGTCTCCATGAATGTTTCTTGCTGAAGAGATGGTCCAGACTCCTTGATAACCCAGCTTTCAGGCAGATGTTACCTCCTTGCAGGGAAATATTTCTCTTAATGCACTTCTTCCTGCTGTCAGTTTGTTATAGGGAGTGCGATGGGAAGGAAGGAGCTGAGAAATGATTAATTTTTGACATTATGCCATTTTGAGTCTCAGTTCAGACTACTGAAATCTTTCAAAGGCTTCTAGTAGTAAAGTGTGGGTGTGAGAGGTAGTGTGTGCCCTCACCTCCATTTAAGAGCAATAATTTGCCTCTACTTAATAACTAGGAAAACACAAAGACACTAACGATTAAGATGCAGAAGGATTTTGTCTTGCGCATATAAACACAACTTTATTGACAATACAAATAGACTGCCTAATGTAGCCATTATGTGTGGAGTCAGAAAATTACTTAGCTCAGCAGTAAAATCGACTGCAAAGAACAACGTTGTTTTGTCTGAAGGCTAAACTGCATCTAAGGCTGTGAAAAGGAGACTACCAAGAGGAGAGGCTGCATTTGCATTGTGGCTTCATGTGAGTGAGGGGTGAATGACTTCAGCTACTGTAGCATCCTGTTGGTGTGGGGAAAAGAAGACAGTACCTCTGGAGGGCATACTGTGTTTCATGACTACTCTTTAAATGAATCTAATGACATTGTACCTATTTACTAATCTCAAATTATTCTCCGTGTTTTCGCATGTCATTTGATTATCATTTAGTTATCTGTCTCATGGGTAAGCATCACAGCGTCCCACTTGCAAAAGATGGAATGAAATACATTCTTTCGGTGAATATAAGGGATAATTATGTACAAACAGAAATAGGTGCTCAGGCGTTTCAAGAATAATGCATTACATACATCTAACAGACAAAACCATCCTGAGCATATAAAGTGGTTTGCCAGAACAATGATGTCCTTATCAAGTCAAGGAAGGCATTTCAAGAAAACCAATAATGTTTTTAAATCATTCCAGCATTTCCAAACCAGGTAAAAATTCCTCCAGGAAGAGCACTAGAAAGTTGCGGGGATTCCTCCACAAGGTGCGCTAGAAAACTACAGGGATGTGAAGCCACATGGCAACTCAAACCACATAATGAGACAAATGGCTGAACTGGAATTACTAACTAGTCACACTGGCTTTAATCACTTGGAAAACAATCCAGATGGCTCACACATGTGAGTTTTCAGTCATTCCTAGACTGATTATGAGGATAGCATGTGGAAACTCTAGATTTTAGAATCTCAGGTGTGTTCTTTGTGCCCCTGACCTATCACCATGATTAAAATTTAGCACTTACAGAAATTTCAGGTCCTAGGCAATCCTATTCCCCAGACTTTATCAGTTTGGTCCCTGGTTTGTCCTATGCTTTTCACTCTTACTGTTGTTTCCATCAACCCTTGTTACAGCCAGCATGGGAGATTTTGACTTTAAAAGAACACAAGCAGGAACTGTTTGTATGACAAAAATCCACACTGTAGGTGCCTAGAGGCAGCACCTCCTTTCCACACCTTCAATAACCTTTTCCTAAAAATGTTGAATGATGAGTCAGAATACATTCTTGTGAAAATTACATATGTTCTTAGGAGAACAGGGTCCTCCCATTCATTCCAGAGATACTTAGAATCCTTCTAAATGTCCAAGCTAGTGAAAGCTTTCCTAAAATTCTTTCCAATGGCGATATTGAAGGTTGTTGTTAACTATGGTGTCATACAAATGTCTTTTCTCATTTTTTTCAGGCTGTGTACTTGAAATTCAATCTAACCAATTTCTTCTTGAACTAAAAATAGAATATAATTTTGGGTTGAATTCTTGCTTATTTTCATACTCCACTAATAGAAACATATACTATGCATTTTTCAACACAGAAAACAAATGTGCTTAACAGCTTATAAAGCATATGCCATGTCCATAACTGTGGGCACCAAGATTAAGTTAGGTCACATTTCTAAAGTCAGCTGAGTGTTATAGACCAGTTTCATGGACCACAAAGTTTGAGAGTATGCTAATTTAATGTAAAACTTTTTCCTGGGGAGAAAATGTGAAAAATTACAAATTAGTGAGGTGCTCTTGCATGTGTGACTGTTTATATCTGCACCCGGTGGATTTTATGATCTCTCCACTGACAATAAAAATTCAAATAGGACAGACATTTGTGCTACATTTATGCTTTGAATAAAGCCACAAATAATCACAATAAGAATTTTCTCACATTTTCCCTGAACGTAATACTTTATACAGTATGATTACTTAATAATAATCCACTATTGTCATAGGCTGTATGAGTTGAGACTGTCATTACAAGCTCAGTGATTTCAACGACTGAATTTTTTTCACATAGTTACCATCAATAGATGTTTGAATTCGAGGCATTAGAAAAGCTATAATCTAGGCCCTGCCCTCATCCCAATGGTTCCTTTCTAGACACTAAAAGCTGATGCCAATCCTTGATGCTGCTTTGTTTGTAACAATGAAAGTCTCTGCTTCTTTCTTCATGTGGAGTTCTCCCTTGCATACCTTGTCCTCTAAACTTCCTAATCCTTGAAAAGCCATATGTTTTTATTCAGTGTGATTTCATCTTAATTAAATTTGCATGACCCTCTCTCCTAATGAGGTCACATTCACAAGTTCCTAGTAGACATCAATTTGGAAGATAACTTCTATTCAACCCAGTGCATATAATAAACTGTATAATTATTTTATTTCTAGATTTTAAAGATATGGCCATAAATTAATGGAACAGGTGTAGCTATGCGATCTGAATGATTACATTCCATTCAAGTCTCCATGCTGAGATGCAATATCCCCACAGAGTCATTAGCCTGAAGAATGCTAGTCTTTCCTATCTTTGACATGCTCCATTTGCAACCTGGGCTGGGTCACCCCTCCTTAGGGAACCTGGTGGTCCCCAACTCCTGGGAAGTTACCATATTGATGCCAAACTTAGTGTGGATAGCCAATAGGTATAGAGTACTATAGCCTAGAAATACTTAACTCAAACAATCCGTCTGTCTCAGCTTCCCCAGCTGCTGGGGCTAGAGGTGTATGCCACCATGCCCAGCGTCTCCTATCTTGAATATGTCCTTAAGAATTATGCCTCTTAAAAATATTCAATTCTTTTTGTCACATGAATTTTTAATATGCAAAATATTCATGTCCAATTTGTATATTTTTTTGCAGTTGCTGGACATGACTCTGAATTTCTTTATAAATAAGCAAATGAGCAATTACTTTCTTCCATTTATGCAATATTTCAAAAGGTACTACTTTTTAAGGAGCAAGACACTGTACCTGTGCTACATTTTCTCAACCCAAGAATAGGAACCCATCAGAATTAATTTTATTTGCACTTTAAAATAAGATAGTGGTTTTGAAAATCACTTGTACATATATGTTAGTAACCATTACTCAGAATATCACATGTAAATCTTTTTTATTTAAATTTTTTTATTCATTTTCCATTCCAGATCCCCCTCTCATCTGTCCTCCCTGCTCCCCCCGACACCCCACCCTCGTCTTCCCCTCCAACCCACCCCTTATCCCCTCCTACAAAAGGGTAAGTCCTCCCATAGGGGGACACCAAAGCCTCATACATTCACTTGAGGTAGGACCAAACCCCTCCCCTCTGCATCAAGGGTAAGCAAAGTGTCTGACCATAGGTAATGGGCTCCAGAAAGCCAGCTCTTGCACCGGGCCTAGTCCAGTCCCATGCAGGTTCCACCACTGACCCTGTTGGTCTAAAGCTCCTGAGTTCCCATGAGCTTAGTTCAGTTGTCAGTGAAGTTTTCCCCATCATTATCTTGACTCTCCTCACTCATATAGGCCCTCTTCCCTCTCTGTTTTTGGGGGTTTTTACTCTTTTCTGGGGGGACTGCCACCCAGCTACCAAATAAATTCACACACAGAGGCTTATTATTACTTACGAATGCCCAGCCTTAATTTGGCTTAGTTTCTTGCCAGCTTTCCTTAACTTAGCTTATTTTATCTACCTTTTGCCTCTGGGCTTTTCCGTTCTCTTACTTCTAATTATCTTACTCTTACTCCATGGCTGGCTGTGTAGCTGGGTGGCTGGTCTCCGCTGTCCTTCTCCTTCTCTGGCTGCTAGATCTCTTCACTCCTCCATCTCTTTTCTTCCCCTTTCCAGATTTCTTCCTCTACATATTCTCTCTGCCTGCCAGCCCCACATATTCTTTCTCCTGTCTATTGGCCATTCAGTTCTTTATTAGACCATCAGGTGTTTGAGAGAGGCACAGTAACACAGCTTCACAGAGTTAAAAAAAATTTAACATAACAAAAGTAACACACCTTAAAATATTCTACTACACCTCTCTTTTATTGGGCTCCCAGGGCTCAACCTGGTGTTTAGTTGTGGATCTCTGCATCTGCTTCCTTCAGTTACTAGATGAAGGCTCTATGATGACAGTATTCACCAATCTGATTACCAGGGTAGGCCAGTTCAGGCACCCTCACCACTATTGCTAGTAGTCTAATCTGGGGTCCTCCTTATGGGTTGCTGGGAATTTCTCTAGCACCAGGTTTCTTCCTATCCCCATGATGTCTCCCTCTAACCAAATATCTCTTTCATTGCTCTCCCACTCCATGCCTCCCCCAGCTCAACCATCCTGTTCCCTCATGTTCCCATCCCCCATCCCCTCCCCTCTACTGCCCCCCTTCATCCCCAGTTTACTTATGGAGAGCACATGTAAATCTTAATGTAGTTTACTATATATTAATTATTCTATAGTTTACATATTACAGCATAGTAGCTTTTCAATTTTAAATCTAATTTTATTTTATTAAATCTAATTAAATCAAATTTAAAATCTAATTTTAAAGCCTACTAATTAACAAATATTCAAGTTATCCTTTAACACATTTTCTAAATGGGTTGATAAAATTATTACAGTATAGATTGATTTTAGTATTTAATTGAAATACACTTTATGCAATTTGATACTAATTCTCCATATTGGTAGATATTGTTAGACAACTTTCCTTAGATTGGAAAGTTTTGAATCTTATTTCTGGCATCTTCTGAGCATCAGTTCCATCCTCAGAAGATAAGGAAAGTATAAGAAGCCCTTTGACCTAACAAAGAGCTCCAAAGATCTACTTTACAAAGAATTTTGACCTTGCAACATGACGCCTGGTTTGAACAAGTGTAAAATTGTTTATCATGCAATGTCTTCACTTGAAAACTCGGTTTCTTTTACCTAAGCAGCTGCAGGATGTGTGAAACAATGCCTGACATTGTAAATCAAACCAAATAAAACTAAAGTCCTAACAAGTCTCCTAAAGACTCAAGGTTGGTTAAAGAGCCACCGCTGCATTCAAGTGCCAGAGGGAACGACAAGGTGACCATTTAAGTGACTGGCCCAACTGAGTCCATTGTGAATTCAGGAAGGGAAAATCCATAATTAAGTCCGAAGTTAGTTTTTTTAAATCAGGAAACATGATGCTTATACCACCATTGTGAAGGTCGGTTGCCATTTGTCACCCTCCAATGCCTCTGATATACTCCCCTTTGCTCTCTTTCAAATTCATGTCCTTTTATTTCATTAATTGTTGTTACATAATATACACCTATATATACATATATATTTGTAAATACACCCTGTTCCGTCTACATCATGTTACTTGTGTGTATGTTTTCAGGGCTGAGCATTTGGTATTAGATACACTGTCGTGGTACTCTTCCCTGGGGAAGACTATTTCTCCTGCTCTCAGCATTTCATGGTTGCCTGTAGCTGTTTGTATACGGTTGAGGCTTCGTGGGTTTCCTCTGTTCCCTTCAGCATGTGTATTGCTGTCCTTGTTAAGCTCATATGTAGGCAATCATGTTGGTGAGACTTTATGAGTGTAGCATCTGACATTCCTAGAAGACATGAAATTTTCACCTGTTTTTTAAAAGGCTTACCCTAACTATGCACCCAGCAGTGCTGTGGATACCTCATTTGTAAAAACTGTATCATACAAGCACGTTTTACTCTAACGACAATGACAGTTTTTGTCTATTTTAATTGGGTACATTTTGAAAATGCTTTCTTTTTTTTTTTTTTTTTTTTTTTCATTTTGTATATGGGCCCTGGGAAAGCATTTGCCACAACACAGGTGTGGAGGTTAGAGGACAACTTTTAGGACTCTGTTCTCACCTTCTACCGTATAGATTTGGGGACTGACCTCAGATGGGGTCAGGCTCCCACATGCATAAAGTCCTCTTGCCCACTGTGCGGTCTCAGCAGATCCACTTTGATACATTTTTAAAAGCTGATCAAATTTCAGCTACAAGAAAATATGTTCCTGTGTTGTTGTTGTTGTTGTTATTGTTGTTGCTACAGTTTCCATATAACTCTCTCTTGTTTGACACTCTCCCTGGGGAGAAATGAATGAATGACTATTCACCCCAGCTAGGCAGCTAATGGCAGACCAAATTAAGTATACCACCAAAGTCCAACTTGATGAAGCAATGGGCTTTACTGGACTTGCTTGCAACAATTATCGGGTGGGTTACTTACAGGAGCAGACATGATTTAAAGACAACTGCAGCACCAAGACCCTACCCAGCATGGGTGATGGCCCATGAAAGATGAAAACCAGGAGTACGTTGCATAACATCCAGACCAATCGACAAGTTGGAAACTATCTTTTTCAAGAAGATCAGCTGTTTTCTGCCTCTTCCAAACACTTCAGCTAGTCCAAGAGTGTCTTTCAACAGTCCTTACCCATTATATATGCTTAGATAGGAAGAGCCCTATCTAAGGGCCTAGTGAATCTGGCCTGTTTCAGATACTTTCTGAAGCTACTAAAGTGTTTACTTCCTGAGCTTAAGGAGTTTCCTTGCAAGATGCACTTTGTCACCGTTATTTTGACATCCTGCATCTCAAGGAACTTCCTTTAAGATGGAAAGTTGTATCTTAGAGAAAATTGGTACACACCGACCCGGATTGGACTCTAACTCACTGGGTAGCTGAGTATGGCCCTGACTTCCGCTCATCCTATCTATGCCACCATGTCCCTTCCGAACGGTGCTAAGAAACAAACCTAAGGCTTCAGGCACGTTAAGTGAACACTTACCGTTTGTGCTATATCTCCAGCCCCCAGCTAAGTTCTGCCGCCATTTGGGTCGTAGGGACTGAGCTCAAGTCAGCAGGCGATGCATTAGCCATATCTATGCCCTTCTTCCTGGCCTCCAAATAAATTCTGACAATAAGAAAACAAGACTAGAAAATCCTAGTGTACATATAAGCATATGCAGCTTCTCGCTGTGGGACATCCTGTGTCTGGAGTGCAATGCACTTTAGGTGGACTCACATCCCTCCCACTTCCTCCCATACCTGACTCCCTTAAAATTCACACTGTCCCTTAGACATAGTTATAACATTATGCATTACAGGAACCTAGGAGCAGTTATGATTTGCACCTTTCCATCAGCCCCTGTACTTAACATTTCGGCAAGTCCTACTGATCCTCTGAAATGTTCTTGAATTAAAGGTTTATCTCATTCCATTTTGTCATCTCCCTCGAGCCAGCCACCCTCAACTTTTTGTTCAGTTCACTGAACCAAAAGATTAACTGGTCTCCATGCTTCCACTGTACCCCCCTAAGCTCTGCTGTTCCTCTTCACCAAAGTGATCTTTATTTATTGAATCACGATATTTCTCTTTTCAATCCTCCCTGTAACTTTCTATCTGACCTAAAATAAAATTGAAATGCTCCACAGCAAAGCTACACACAGCATTAGTCAATATACTTCCTGACAACCTTCTACTTAAGCTCTTCTTATTGCTTACAGAAAAATAATGAAATTATTTTTCTATTTTACTTTTTTTTTTCTTGGTTGATTCTTGTCCCCTCTAGGATATTACAAACTTGGAACTAAACTTATCCCATGAAATCTATTAATGAATAAAACTCCTAAGCTCTTAAAAGCAAGCACAGGGTGACCCTATCCGAAAACAGAACCAAAAAGACCTTCTATCTTATTTGGAAAAATGAAGCTGAGAGCTGATGTCAGTATCATTTTCTCCAAAAATCTCTCCAAAGTTCCCTTGTGGCCATTTCTTTATCACAAAGCAGATCACGGCTTCAGCAGCTAAAATGGACCTTCTCCTTCAAAACACAAGGAGAACATCGTTACTGTTTAATATTTGAGCACGAGCCAGGGTTTCTGTTTGTAAGTCTCAGGGGGAAGGCATTTTGATAATTGAATGATTTCCGGCAGGGAAGCACATTCCCAAACCCACATGCACTCATGTCTGTCCCCGGCTCCATTCCAAGATGCTTATTTATTCTGCGTCTGGGGTTTTCCAGCTTAAATGAGGCCTTCTGCTTCACTATTTTGTCCACTTGTGTTTGCTGTACAAATTATTTTCTCATTGATTCCATGCCGTGGTATGTTACTTGAGGAGAACGTCCTGCGGCTCGGCTCACACAAGTTCCGAGGTGTCTGTGAGCACTGCTGCATGGAGTCCTAAATCAACTTTCCTGCTACGGACCGGAGCTTACTGTACGGTTTAGGCTACGGGTGATGAGCAGTTGACAAGCTTTTGTGGGCAGCAAAAGCAAGTTGGTGAAATCCTCTTGTTGCTTCCCCTTCTCTGGCCACATACAAAAATGTTTATTTTGTGTTGCTTGAAGCAGGGCTCACTTAGTAAATGCTCTTCCCTACATACTTTTTCAAATGCACTGACTGCCAAGCCCCAGATCTTTTCCTTCTAAATACACTGGCTTTTCCTTTCTTCTTAAATCTTTCAAGCCCTCTGAGAAGGAGGCAGTTAATTAACTGCTACAGATGATTTGGGTATGGAGCTCAGCAAGCAGAACTGCAGAAAGCTGTTAGCGTTTTAATACTGAATATTTTAGAGCACATGCACCTTGGAACAATTTTGCCGCGTATATAGAGGAAAAAGTCTTGTCGGGTTTATACTGTAATGTTTTCAAAACTCCGTCCTGATTCTTGCAAAAGCTGAAGAGAACACAATGTTTGGTTTTGTTTTTTTTTTAATGTAAAACTTTCCACAATAGTCTGATGTGCAAGATCCATACACATCACAGCATAAAAGGTTGAAATGAGCTGAGGCCTGGCCAAAAATAATTGGCATGAACTTACTGCTTTCTGCTAGATAATATTCCAAATGCTCTATATGGAAATGCTGGTTTCATTCTCACTGGGTCTCTGTGTGACATTGTTGATTTGGCATGATTAAACGAGACACACAGGACCTAATCAGTAGCTCAAAATCAAACAGATCACAAGGACGAAAGCCTGGCTTTTGAGTATAAAGAAAGTTAGTCCTGAATTAACAGATGAAGATCTTGGTGGATATTAAACCATTGTCTGTTTGAGACAATAGATAAGTCATCAATAGAAATACAGTTATTCTGTTCTAGAGTGCCTAATGAATGCCTGGTCTTCTAATGGAATCAAACAGTATAAATAAACAGTGTGGCATCGCAGTGGCAGATTCCTAAGATGGCAGCCAATGGCTAGCGAGACAGAAAGAATACACAGCATGGATGTGTGGGCGAAGAGATGACTTGTGCCCTGGAGAGAACAGAATGAGATGGACAGCAGGAGCTTTCAACACGTGGAATAATACACAGCTGAAAATTTATATGTCAAAACATTTCTGGAGCCTTCCACTTCATTATGGTTAGAGTCAGAAAGAGAAACCTTTTTCAAAAAATCATAAGTGACAATTTTGAGCAGATTTGCAGGACAGAATGATGTATACAGTGTGCTCAGCTCTCTCAAAATCCATCAGCACAAAAACAAGAATTTCTAGGGGCAACACAATTATTATTATTATTATTATTATTATTAGTAGTAGTAGTAGTAGTAGTAGTAGTAGTATTACTAATATTAATTTGTATATAGGAGGAGCATTGTTCATATTCCGTTACCAGAAGCCACAGCCTCTTAATTGTATCAGCTTTTGTATCTGTAAATTGGAATCGAATCAGTCTCTCTCTCACAGTATCTAAAGGACTTAGTAGGTTTAGAAACACAGGAGACTGGACAGCATCTCAGACTTGATATCTTAGTGATAGACACTTTTCTCCTAGACATTCTTATTTCCAAGTGTGAAAGTTTAAATCATTTGAATCATATCTGACACTTGTCCTCACAGGTTAGCGTCAGCGCCTTTCATCAGGCTATTTGAAAAGCTTAGTCTCTGTATTTCCAGTATCTGGAGCTTTCATAAAGATAGTTTAATTAAACTTTGTGTTGAATTCATCTCTGGGCCTCTGATAACCTAGCAGCAACTGAATCAAAGACACTGCCAGACCTTACAGCAGATGGGAAATCCATAGGATGCTATCCCATGAGGGATTACAATTCTGTGGCTGAGACCTGGTTCTAGAGGGAGCATATGATCTCCTAATAAAAATAGAAGATTCTTTCTTTATTGTTTCAATCAACTTAGGATAAATCTATCTCATTTCCTTTGGCTTCTGTGTAGGTTGCCTGCCATTTGGAATGATAAAGCGCTTCCCCAAGGTCTCCAGAGCAAGGAAATGGCAGGTTTCCTAATGAATCTTCCTGTTTTCTGGGTCTTCTACACTGTACCTTTGCCATTTCCTTTGTAGCCCCCTCCCCACAATTGTTTGGAGTCATGACAGTTTTTTGTTGTGATTGATTTCTTTTCGACTTCAGTTTCCTGCCTACTGTCTTTCTCAGGGTTCCTTTCCCCACCCTATTCCAGTTGCAAGTCTGAGAAGACCTCAAAAAAATAAATAAAATAAAAAAGCTGGACCTCTTTTTGCGTGGTCAAATAAGAGAGCAGGCTGGCTGACATGTCCCCTTCACTCAGGTAGACACGTGAATAAGTGAGCCCTGGGAATGACACCAAGGACTTTACATTTCTGGTCACATTCACATAACCCTAGTATAATTTGGAACGATCCATTACAAATCCTATATGAAGTATAAATTCAAAAGAGTATGTAGATGTCTCCCAGTAGTTTTCCATGTGAAAATATTTTGTTTGAAATTCAGTACTAAAGAGTATCTGGAGCTAATAAAAAGAAAATTTTATTCTGTCCAGATGAATGAATTTAAAACCAAATTTTCTGACTAAAGAATAACAAAGTATATGATCTTTTGGAAGCTGTGTTAAATAGCTCCAGTGGCTTTAAAAATATATATGTTATGACTAGTTGAAAATTTTGCATATTAAACCAAAATTCAAACATTTTCATCATGCATGGTAGTTAATGTAAAATTCATCTGATGGATAAATCTCTTGATATTCTTTTCTGCCACTCATTATTTGCTGTAAGCAGTCTGTGAGCACTGTTAGCACTCTGTTTTCAGAATGCTCCTATTCCTTAAAAAAGTAGAGTGAAAAAAAAAATATATATATATAATAGAACAAACAAGAAATAGAAAATAACACATTATCTTTAATCCTTTATATGTGTGTTGTGTACATATATATATATATATATATATATATATATAATGCTTTATTCAGGTACAGGACATAGTAACCATTTTTATCACAGTGACTTTTTTATTCATTGATTTTATATATAAATTTTTAGTATAGGTACCAAAGTCTTTCAAATTTTTGCTCTAAACGTGTCTGGCTCCTATCTACTTTGAACACAGGTATAAAGCCTATGGATATGCTAAACTATGCCTGTGTCGAAGTCATATTTTTTTTAATCAAAAGCACATTTGACAACACTTTTTTTATGTAATCAAAGCATTGCGATTTTACTGGCAGATGAAGGGTTTTGCAGTAGACCTCTTGTTTCCTAAAGACCATCCTAAGGATATACACTTCAATGTATTGCTTTAAGGTGAGCTCTATTTGCAGTGACATTCTTTCCAATGGAGAGTTGCCAGAGTGAAAGTCTTGACATCTTCTTTCTTCTATTCTTTAATTTCATACAGTTCATTAAGTGACAATGCAAGAGATTTCAGGGATTCAGGATACAAACTACAATTAGAAAAAATGATAGTTAAATATACTAAATAACTTCCTTGATCTGAAAAATTGGGGAGAAATAAGAAAAAGCCAGCACATGGTAGAATATTGAACCCAGCTCAATATTGTACCTGCAAGACATCAGGGAGCCAGGCCTAGGCTGATCTTGTGAGAACAAATCTTTAGGATCATTACTTTGGCAATCACACACAGGGGATTTCATATGAAGGATATTAATTTCCATAAATTTTGGCTGTATATAGAGTTTTCAGTTTAAAAGTCAGGATTTCAGGGGCATAATGCGTTATATTCAATACATTCCATTTAAAATATCTAAAAAATAAATAAATAAATAAACATGTTCACTAATAGTCAAAGTCAAAAACACATAACTTGCTTAGATCAGATATAGTTATACCTGAAATTGGGAAGTCTCAAATATACTAGAAAATTTACTAATGAAATTTGTTTTTACTTGTCTCTGTCATTTTGTTTTTATATGTAATGTGGCTCTTTTCAAATACATAGCCAATTGTGTTTCTGGGGGAAGAGGGTATTCGACAATGCAAACGTCAAGAGGAATGAGGTTTATTGTTCTGAGACCTATGATATGATCCATGTAGTCTTGCTTGGCAGAGCCCACAGCACATGCTTGGCTCAAGGTCTTGGTGATGGTCCACCTCACAGCATGTGTGTCTATCATTCCAATGCCCGCTCTTCAGGCACCCCTGTATTATAATCAGGAAAACTGGATAAAGGCGCTCTTGTTGCTGACATTCTTTGGATCTAAGGACTGTAGTTGATACATTTTTTTCTCAGTAACTCTTTTTCCACTTACAGATCTTTGCAGTTAAAAGTAGCAAAAGACTACTCCAGAACAGCTGGCTTCTTAACCTCATCTTGGAGAGAGATTGGCAAAAGTGACGTGTGTGATTCAGACCGAATGAACACTCACAGAATTGACTCTAGCACTTTCAGTGACGTCTAAACACAGAGACAAAAGTCATTTTCCTCAAACATAATACTTGTTCTTTTTAGGCATTTTTATATTCAAAGGCTTCTGCTTCCCTGAGGGTGTTTCTTATTTTTCAGTTCATTTTCAAAAACATTATCATAAATAAATAACATCGGGTTTTTGTTTTAGAAGTTCCACATTTCATCTCTCCTGTTGCCTGCTTCTCTTCTTGCCTCTTCAAGAGGAGAGCAATTTTAGTATTAGTTGTGTTTGCTTTCTAACCTTATTTTCTTTTCTAGCACTCTTTAATAGTGCTAAAACTCATATTTTTAATAATTATGCTGAAGCAAAGGAATATCCCTTTAACTGTGGTAAAAAATTTAGCACATATCCAATATTCTTTCCTCATCTGTTTTTATTTAACTTACAGTGTCAGAAAATTGAATCTTCATGAACACTGTCTTTAATTTCAAGTAATGTATAAAGTGTAAATTGCTCTATTCTCTCTTTATTACTCATTTTTCAAAGAATTGAGTTTCTATATGGCATATAAGTTGTGTTGTGTTTTATTTTTAGGAATATCTCTTTGCAAGTACAACCAGTGGGATTCTATTCCAAGGGTACATCCCACTCCTGTTTCCAAAAATAATTTCTCTAAATAATATCTAAAAGATTAATATCAAAGTGATCTCATTGAAATATTAATTGTCTAAGGGCCATTTAATTTGTTGTTGATCAAAAAGGAATCCTCTTAGAAGACCTTAATTTAATGGCAGCTGAAGCCAGTGAGTTAGGAGCCTATGCAGAATGAAAATGAAACCTACCAAATACCCATGTCCCTTTGAGATTTAACAGGAATCTCTTGGCAGAGACCGGCACACATTGTGTTACTAAACTGTGGACTTGAACCTGGATTCCCATGATGCATTAAACCCAAAAAGATCAAGAGAAATAACAAGTAAAGGAATCACGTAGATCTAATATTTATTCTTTAGGTATACTTTAAAACAGAGGTAAATCAGTAGATAGTAATGATTTGCTAGGATTTTTTAATTTTAAGTATAGAAATGACTTAGATATTAATGTTTATTAATTATTTTTTATTAATTATTGTGTTAATTATTTTTCTTATGACTGAAGCCATTTTGGACACAAAGTAACTTAAGGAAGGAAGAATTTACTTTAGCTCTTGGTTCAGGAGGCTACTTGCTGATATCACAGTGGACCAAGAGGCATTCACAGAGAATAATGCCATTTGGTTACCTTTCTCCTTTCTTCCTGTTTCATTCAGTTCAGGAACCTTCCCCACAAGTTGGTACCACCCATACTCAAATTAGTCTTCTAATTTGAAGAAGAAAGTTCATCTTCTCTGGAAATGCCCTCAAAGACACATATAAATATGAGCCTCAGGAAGGCCCCAGATGGCTCTGCATTTCACCAATTTGACAATTAAAATTAACCACCATCGGTGTATGCAAATACTTTTAGAAAAGACCTGCAATTAGAAAAGGATACGACATAACCAGTGAGATATTTCCATAACAAATGGTCAAGTAACCAAATCAGCTAAGAAGCAGAAGTCTCATGTACAGCATTACAGGGAGGAATGGGTGACTGTGTCATGGTAAAGGGGAGGAAAAGAGGACTCATCGTCAAAAAGGCAGATTTGTAGCTTTGAGATTACTAATAGACAGTGCCTTCTGTTATCTCTGAAAGGAAGCTTCTGCTCGTAGCTGTAAAATAATCTGAGAGGGTATCAGAGTCCAGAAAGGAATGGGAATACTGGAAGCAGCTACCGTGAACACGATGTAGTAGTAACCTGTTCCAACTTATCAGTACCCGAAGAAGGATTTACTTTTCAAGTAAGCAATTTAAATTTTCTGAAGACGCAACCCCCTTTATGCATCTTTTTAGAAAGTATATATTGTGGAGGGAAATCTAAGAGCATACAAAAGAAACCCAGTTTTGAATGGCTAAATTTTGAACAAGGAGATAACACTGAAAGCAGATCACATTTTGGAAATAGGAAGACTACTCTCTAAGACACTAGTAAAAAATGAAGTAGATGGGGAAAGTTATAGGATGGCTTGCTGGACAAAAACTCTTGCTATGTAAGCTTGAAGACCTGAGGGCATGATCTCTGTAACCCCCCTAAACAGCCCACTTAGCTGTGGGTGCCTGTAACCTCAGCACTGTGGGGGATGGAGTCAGGAGAGCCATGGAGGCTTGTTGGCTACCAGCCTACCTTTGGGTTCAGTGATAGATAGTTTCTCAAAGGAATAAGCAAAAGAGTAATGAGGCAGGCCACTCAGCATCCGCCTTGGATCTCTGTGCATATGCACACATCCGCACACATTTGTGCATATACCACGCACGTATACACATTCAAACACGCACACAAAATAACAAAGTTAAGTGAAAGAAGCATAACCTTAGTTAGTAATGTTGCCGTATATCATGTACGTTACAAGAATCTACTGAGCTAAGTCCCATTCCTACTTGATGATAATGAATAAATTGGTAATCATTAAATTAAGACAGTGCTTGCCAGTTTTAACTATTTTTACATCTAGCCTTTTTTTCCAAAGGAACTATTTGCATTTCCTTTTTACTTAACATGATAACTCTTTCACTGATGAATTCAGTATGTTTATTATAAAAATGGAATTATAAATAGATAATAATAGAATATTATTATCAAAAATAGAAAATTATAAAAATACCATATTGTTACCATTGTTCATTACTGCTAGATCTCTTCTTTCTTTTTTTTTTTTTTTTTTTGAGACAGAGTTTCTCTGTGTAGCTTTGTGCCTTTCCTGGAGCTCACTTGGTAGCCCAGGCTGGCCTCGAACTCACAGAGATCCACCTGCCTCTGCCTCCTGAGTGCTGGGATTAAAGGCGTGCACCACCAACGCCCAGCTGAGATCTCTTCTTTCTTGTAGCATACTATATCTATAATTTGATTTTAAGAATTTGCAAATATTTGTATTATATTGTTTGAGAGTTTTAGATATCTATATAATGTGATTTGATCAAGTCTGTTACCATTTCTTCCTCTAAAAACCTCTCCCCTATTGATGCATCATAATCCCAATTTCATGTGATCTTTTTAAAAATTAAATGTTGATTTCTTGAAAGAGGATTCAGGTAGAACTTTGTATGCAAATGAAAAGTTGAGAAATGATCTCAAGAGTTTTGTTGTTGTTGTTGTTGTTGTTGTTGTTGTTGTTGTTGTTGTTAAGCTATGATATTGGAGATTTGGTCAAAAATTGGAAAAGATTGGACAGCAGAATATCCAAACTGCCATTATGGAGATGAAAAAAAAAAGGCAGCTGATTTCACAGGGAGCTATAAGTAGAGAGAATCCTTTGGATTTTCTTTTAAGTAGAATCTTTTGAAGAGGTAGTATCCAACTCCAGGCATTTTGTCTTGAGCAGTCATTGTTTAGTCAAAATGAAATCCTGGTGAGAGTAAGCTGAGTTGTCATATACCCAGTAGATGAGCCTAAGCCATCGAGAGTAGATCAGCTATCAAAGCACAGAACTCTTGGCTATCACATTTTTGACAAATCATTTCATATGTTGAGACATTGGCCAAAAAGTTTCCATAGACATCCCCTTTCAAATACTGAAGACTCTTATCAGAGTTGTTGGTTCCCTTCCACCACCTGACACTAAGGCCCCATTACTGAAAACCACACTTACTAATATCATCAGCTGTGGGGAAACTGATCTGGTGCTCAACTAGAAGCTTCACCTCTAATTGCGTAGCGATCTCAGAGCTGGAAGCTACTCTGCCATGCTACTGGATGTGTGCCTTTTTCTCCTCTGCTTCTTCTTTTTTTCTTCTGGTTTTACTTTAGTTCTTCCCTTTCCTTTTAGTGATAAGAAAAATGTATATTTCGTTCAGAAAAATAGGATTTTCAATTGCTTTCTAATTAAAAAACGTATTTTTTGTTTTTCTCTCACCTTGTGAACTATTTTGTGGAAACTGTGACGTCAGACTAATTTCTTTCTTTTCTTCTTCTTCTTCTTCTTCTTCTTCTTCTTCTTCTTCTTCTTCTTCTTCTTCTTCTTTTTCTTCTCCTTCTTCTCCTCCTCCTCCTCCTCCTTCTTCTTCTTTATTGTTTTTATTTGTTTGTTTTTTGTTTTTGTTTTTCAAGACAAGGATTTTCTGTGTAGCTTTGGCTGTCCTAGAACTCACCCTGTAGACCAGGCTGGCCTCGAACTCACAGAGATCCTCCTGTCTCTGCCTCTTTAGTGCTGGGATTAAACTCTCACATCACCACCACCCAGCCCAGGCTGACTTTTGAACTGAGCTTTCCTCTTTGTGACTTATATTTGTTCCCCATGATGTTCAATTATCTTTAGAGCATAATTTATCAATGTATCTTCCCTTCACTTGGGTCGTACTTTGTTGTGTGCCTCTTATATTCCCATTTCTTAATCTGTTCTTTTATTTTTGCTGTCTTTGTACCCTCAAGTAACTTTATACAGGGGTAAATGGGGGTACATTTTTCAAGAGTCCTTTATCTTAAAATGTCTAATACAGTTGACTGATGCTTTGTGAGTATTAAATTTTTCTAGCTTCTAAATTATTTTCTCTCCCAACTTAGAAGACATTGCTCTATTGGATGAAATTTACTGTTGTAAACTCCAACTACCCTTTGTTTATAGATGCCCCCGGATATTTTTAAGGTCTCCCGTAGAGTGCATATTGATGTTTCTCTACTCAAATCCTGTGGGGGTACTTCATAACACTTTCAGCCAATGTGAAGAGTAACATTCTCTCACCTCTAAGATCTTTGACTGCAATGCTTTTCAATGTTTCCCCCATGAGTATTTTCTCTGATCTGAAAGAAAAAAATCTTATTAATAAAAAAAGAATGCCTCTTAAAGCGACTTTCAGTCACCTAAGTTTTCTCTCATATTCTATTATCACCTTCTAATATAGCCAAGATGTTGCCTACACTCTATCTTCACTTTACCTCCTTATATTTTTTTATTTCAAAATCTAGAAAATTGCTTTAACTCACTTTATTAGTTTTCTGTTGGTAGAAGGGAGGAAGCATTACTAAAATAATGCCTCAGAGTTCCTTTTATTCTCTGAGTGTCTTTCTTTCACTGAAAAGAATGGGGGAAAAATACCATCTGCAGCCCAATATTGACTTGGGAAAAATCTGTTGGTTATCATGGTAATTCAAGTAAGTCACCAAAACTGAATGACTTTCAACAACAAACATTTTCCTGGCTCATGCCGTTGCAGTTATAAATTTGCTCTAGCTTGTGTCACTGACCCAGACAAAGCTCAGCTGGTCTTAGCTGAGATCACTAGAGCATCATCATTTAGCTTGGGGTTTAGCAGGTTTTTACTGGTGTCTGATAACTTTCTCTAGTGCTGTTACAGTAGCAGTGAAAACAGAACTTTGATCCATCAGCTACTTCATCATTCTACTGACTGCCTTAGGCTTATTTAGATGTGCAGGCTGGGTTCCAAGTGTAGCTAGAAAGGTTTGACCTACCCACCGGGTAAGCACTTTTTCATCCTTACTTTACTGAATATGTTCTTTTGTCACATTGACCAAAGTAAGTCACATGGGCAAACTCAGGATTAGCATGGAAGAGACTGAACAAAGACTTGAATAGATGAGAGGTATGGGGACGCCATGGCTTACAGTGCTTTCACACAAAGAATCTACCAGAAAGATATGTAAGAGCAAAAATGTCTTAATTAAGAGACCAGATAATAGAGGTGCTGTAAAATGTATATAAATTCAAGGAAAATCTGTGTAAAATTTAGTATGTGCTTCAAGACAGTGCAAGAAATATTGAACATGAAATCCTTGGCAAAGCTTTGTATGGGAGACAAGTTTTGACAGGCCACTAAAGACAGTAGGTGAATAGGGAAAAGCCAACAAGCATGTTGTCAGTAGGCTGAGAAAGGGGAGAATCTGAGGAGAACAGGGAATGAACAGACTGTTTAATTGAGTTTATAGTTGCCCTTTGAAAGAATTAAAAAATGATGCCGCATGTACTTAGGAAGGTTGCAGCACAGTCAGGAGACACTAACTAAAAACTCTAAAAGCATTTTGAAAGGGAAAAATCTAGGTCTATGGTGGCTAAAATATACTTTTTCAAGAAAATTCAATTATTTATCAGAAAGATATTTAATCATTAAAGTTATGACTTGAGACTGAACGTTAGCACGTGTCCTAAATAAATACAGTCTCTAAAATTATTGAAAATGAAAGGACCTAAAATCTATCTTAAGCCTCATCAATTTTTAGCATGTTGCAAAATATCATTTAAAATATGTGCACCTGAGGCTCAAGAAACATCACAGAAGATGGGGTGGGTGGAGATTGTAAGAGCCAGAGGGTCAAGGGAGCTTGCTGTGAGATTGTGTCTCCTAGTGATAGCAGAAGCTACACCCACGAAATTTTACCAATATACCTGCCAAAACATGAGCTCAACAAGGACGGCAACAATGGCCATGCCCAAGTGGGCAGTGAAAAGCGCATGGGGCCTCAACCCTACACAAAGAACTACAGGCAACTGAGGAAAGCTAGGAGCTGGACAGGTGGTCTCCCCCAGGGAAGAGCACACCAATTGCTTGTCTAGTGCCCAACAGTAAGCCTTTAAAGCATACATACAAGTAATATTATATTTACTGAACAGGTAATATTTAATAATATATATACATCCATGCATGTAATAACAATTAGTGATAAAAAAAAA
>CABHPR010139149.1:32165-49555 GCA_902168415.1 Peromyscus melanophrys | reverse complement strand
TTTGTTTGTTTGTTTGTTTGTTTGTTTAATAGGGTTTTACTATGTAGCCCAGGCTGGCCTTGAATTCACAGCAATCCTCCTGCCTCAGCCTCCCAAGTGCGGGGAATACAAGCATGAGCTTCTCTAGGCCTCTTATGCTTGATTCAAATCCTCATCATTTACCCTGATAGAAGGACAGGGATCACTGTGAACTTAATTAACTCATTTTCATCGTTGTTGAGTATTTGTTTTCTACTGTGAAATGTTAGAACAAAGTCCTAAATCTACTGCGAAAAGCCATCCCAAAAATATACTGTAAAAACTCTTGAAGAGGGGGCTGGAGAGATGGCTCAGAGGTAAAGAGTGCTTGCTATGTGGGTTTGATTTTTAGCACCCACACAGTGCCTTGAACTCCTGATCTTCCTGCTTCCTCCTCCCAAGTGCTGGGATTAAAGGCGTGCACCGCCACCACTGCCTGGCCTCTATGGTTAACTAGTAGCTAGCTCCGCCCTCTGGTCTCCAGGCAAGCTTTATTTGTCAGAACACAAACAAAATATCATACAACATGTTCGTACACATAAAAACAAACAACCCTTTTTTAAGGACTGGGGAGATGGCTCAGCGGATAAAGTACTTGCTGGGCAAGCCTGAGGACCTGAGTTCAATCCCCAGCACAGGCAACTGTAATTCCAGTGCTGGGGGGGGTTGGAGACAGTTGGGTCTGAGGGCTCAATGACCAACCAGTCTAGCTGAAACGGAAAGCTTCAGGTTCAATGAAGAAATCCTAGCTCAAAAATGAGGGTAAAACCACATATATATGATACACATACATGACCCAAACCCTTCTTTAAGCAGAGTGTAAACCAGGCACGGTGCTACTTTGATCCCAGCACTTGGGAGACAGAGACAGGCAGATCTCTGTGAGCTTCAGGCCGGCCAGGGCTGTGTAAAGAGACCCTGTCTAAAACAAAACCAACCAACCAACCAAACTCTATGTACCTGAGGGTAGTGGCATAACACTATCACCCCAGCACTTAGGAGTCTGAGGCTAGACCATCTTGAGGTTGAGGTCAGCCTGGCCTTCATAAAGCAAGACCCTGTAGAGCATGGTGGGACAGGCCCCTGCTTTTGCCTGTTTGAGCTGTGTATCATTGGGAATCAATACCGTATACACTGGCCTGGTTTCTTTTCTTATGTGACAGTGCATACAGAAAGGCAGACTAATTGTGCACCCTACAACTGAGCTATATGACCTTGTCTGGTTGGTGCTTTTTTTTTTTTTGAGACAGTCTTTTGTAGACCATTCTGGCCTTGTGCTGGGACTAAGGGCTGGGGCTATATGTGTGCACTGCCATGCCTGGCTCACCTGGCTTCTTTTTCAGAATTGTGAGAGGCACCAAAGTTGTTACACATGGCTGTAGTTGGTTTCTTCTTTGCCATGAAGTACTCTGTCATATGGAGACAGTACGAACTTTGCATTCAATTGCTGAATGATGTTGGGTTTTGTATATTGTTATTGCTATTGCTACTGTTTGTCTTAGTCAGTGTTCATTGCTATGAAGAGACACCATGACCATGGCAACTCTTATAAAGGAAACACTTAATTGGGGGATTGCTTACAGTTTCAGAGGTTTAGCTCATTATCACAGTGAGGAGAAGGGCAACACACAGGCAGACATGGTGCTGGAGAAGTAGCTGAGAGTTCTAAATCTTGATCTGCAGGCAGCAGGAAGAGAGAGAGAGAGAGAGAGAGAGAGAGAGAGAGAGAGAGAGAGAGAGAGAGAGAGAGAGACTGGGACTGGTTTGGACTTTTGAAATCTCAAAGCCCACCCCCAGTGACACACTTCCTCCAACAAGGCCATAACCTCCTAATTCTTCTCAAGTAGTGCCAAGCATTCAAATATATGAGCCTATGGGGGCCATTCTTACTCAAACCACCACATTGTTATTGTTTCAAAATTATTATTTTTAGTGTGTGTGTGTGTGTGTGTGTGCATGTGCGCACGTGCACATTATGGTAGGGGGAGGAGGGAGACACAGTGTCACAGCATGCATATGGAGGTCAGAGGACAAATTTGTGGAGTTGCTTCTCTCCTTCCAGCTTTATGTGAGGTCTGGAGATTGAACTTAGGTCTCTAGGCTTCTCATGTAGCCCAGGCTAGCCTCATACTCACCATGTAGCTGAGGGGCCTTGAATTCCTGATCCTCTTGCCTCCACCTCCCAAGTGCTGGGTGTAAGTCACCATGCTCAGCTTTTTCTGGAAATTATACACAAGTTGGTATTGGATATCACCAACAATATTTCTAGGAATAGTCCTTCTCATCAGAACATCTCCAGAAAATTTAATGAGGAGAGAAATTTCTGGCTGATAAACATCTGTGCTGGGTAGTTTTATGTCAATTTGATACCAGTTAGAGTCATATGAGAGGAGGGAGTCTCAGTTGGGAAAATGCCTCCAGAAGATCAGGCTGTAGGCAACCCTATAGAGCATTTTCTTAATTATCGATTGATGGGGGAGGGCCCAGCCCATTGTGGGCTGGTGGTCCTGAGTTCTACAAGGAAGTAAAGTAGGTTGAAGCAGGGCGTGGTGGTGCATGTCTTTAATCCCAGCACTCAGGATGCAGAGGCAGACGAGTCTCTGTGAGGCCAGTCTGATCTACAAAACAAGTTCCAGAACATCTAGGCACTGCTACACAGAGAAACTCTGTTTCGAACCCCCCCCCCAAAAAAAAGGGCTAGTGCACACGCCTTTAATCCCAGCACTTGGAAGGCAGAGGCAGGCAGATCTCTGTGAGTTCAAGGCAAGCCTACTCTACAAAGTGAGTTCCAGGACAGGTCCGAAGCTACGCAGAGAAACCTTGTCTCAAAAAACAAAAATAAATAAATAAATACATACATACAAACATACATAAAAATTAAAAAAGAAAAAGAAAAGAAAGAAAGAAAGCAGGCTGAGCAAACCATGAGGAGCAAGTCAGTAAGCGGCATCCCTCCATGGCCTCTGCATCAGCCCCTGTCTCCTGCTTTTGATGACGAACTGTTATATGGAGGTATAAGCAAAATAAACCCTTTATTCCCCAAGTTGCTTTTGGTCATGGCATTTCATCACAGCAATAGTAAAGCTAGCTTAAACAGTATCGAGACAGATTTCGACCAGAATAGATGCTGAATCATTACAGGCAGCATGAGCTGAGGCTGCCCGTGTGCAGGATCCCCACTCTTTGCCATTCATGACATTTTGTACTTCTCTTCTGCATTGTGTCATGGATGCTGTGCTGGCTAGTTTTATGTCAACTTGAAGCAACCTCAATTTGGAAAATGTCCCAACCAAGTTGGCCTGTGGGCAAGCTGGTGGGATATTTTCTTGATTGATGTGGAGGGTCCAGTCCACAGTATGTGGTTACACCATGGGCAGGTGATTCTGAGTGCTATAAGAAAGCAGGCTGAGCAAGCCATGAGGAAGAGGCCAATAAGCAGCATTCCTCCTCCATGACCTCTGCATCAGTTCCTGCCTCCAGATTTCTGCCTTCAGTTCCTGCCCTGACTTCCCTCAGCGATGGAGTGTGATCTGAGAGTTATAAGATGAAATATATCCTCCTCAATTGCTTTTGGTCATGATGTTTTACCACAACAATAGAAACCCTGAGACAGATACTCTATGTGGCCAACAGAGTATGATAAAACTGGTGACTGTGACTACTTAAGTCAGATTATAAAGAAATCCTGTAGTTTCTACCCTGCAGCTTCTCTTGCCACTCTTTGGGGGAAGCCGGCCGCCACGTCATGAGAATGCCCAAGCAATCCCCTGGAGACTCAGCTAACAAGGAGTATGGTCTCTAGCCAGTGAGAATGAGCCATCTTAAAAGGATATAACCCGGGGAAGACTGCTGCAATTGTGGTCCTGGATGGCCTTGTAGTCAGCAGCCTTTACCACAAAGCCTAACCAAGCAGCCCCTGGATTCATGGATTCACCACACCTACCCGAGATAATAGATAGTCCGTGTAAGCTGTCATGTTTGGGGATAACTTCATATGCAGCAATAGACATTTTGAGTTTTCTCAGATGGCTGAGGTAAGAATGCAAAGCATTTCGAATGCTGCCCGTTTAGCAATAAACCGTAGTGTACATTTATCCTCCTCTCTTAGGTGACTCCGAAATTAAAATAGTACTTATATCATCAGGTTGACTTTTCATTCTGTGTGTCTTCCTTCCTCTCTGTCTCTCAAATGCCTAAAATTCCAGAGGTAAAATCCTGACACTGCCCTGTGATTAGCAGAGCTCTTAGCCCTCAGCAGAGAAGCTTCTTTTCAGCCAACAGGGGGTTAATGCAGAGACCCACCACTGGTCAAAGCACAGATTAGGTGATTGCGGAGTGTGCAGCCTTACATGAAACATCTATATCACGCTGTTTTTCCTCAAGGCTCATCATGAGACGTTAAGGAACATCACAGAAGACGAGACAGAAAGATTGTAAGAGCCAGGGCCTGGGAGGACTGCTGAAGGATAATGTCTTCTGGATAGGACGGGGCTGTGGTTCTCATGGACTCACGATAGCTGTGGTTGCCTGCATGAGATCAAGCTAGTCAACAGTCCACCAGGGGCCAGGGAGGGACTCGATGGGCCCCACTCCTGGCTGAGGAGCTATTGGCAGTTCACGGCCGCTGGGAGAGGGTCAGTTGGTGTTCTTCAGGGGTCTGGCCTCTGGTAGGTTGCCCATGCTCAGAGTTTGGCCCTACACCCATGGGTACACAGGCCATAGACTTAGTAGATATCTTATTTTTTCTATTGTCGTGATAAAGCACCATGACCAAGGCAACTTATAAAGGGAAGAGTTTATTTTTGAGGCTTACATTTCCAAAATGTTAGGGTCTGCCTGATAACCAAGTGGAGGCATGGTCGCCGGAACAGCTGAGAGCTCTCATCAGGAATCACAAACAGGGAGCAAAAAGAATGCACTAGAAATGCTACAGGCTTTTGAAACCTCAAAGCCCAACCCTAGTCTCCCCTGCTCCCTTCTTACATTTCCTTCATCTTTCCTCTCCTCTCTTATTCAGTCTTCTGGTCCGTTTGTTCTCCTGCTTCTTTTTCCAATGCCTCTCATCTATCTCTCTTATCTCCTCTCCCTAACAAAGCCACGCAAGGTCCCCTCTGATGGAATGAGCCTAAGAGAAGAATGAAACTTCTCTTATCACCATGGTTTCCATGCGCATGTTGGACTAGCTTATGCCCTCCAATAGCTTCCTGCTAAATGATGGGAATCCCTGACTGCAGCCAACACCCAACTGCCAATTCCAGCATCCTCGAGGCAATAGCAGGTGCCTGGAGAGAGGTAAATTTTGGTAACCTTTAGGAAGACAACGATTCTTCAGCATGGCTCTAGTTTTTGGGTATCTCTCCAATTTATATTAGGGCTTAGGAAAGTTTTGTTGTTTTTGCTGTTGTCTAATTTTTTTTTTTTAGACAAGGTTTAACTCTGTAACCCTGGCTGGCCTGGAACACTGCTGCATAGACCAGGCTGGCCTTGAACTCACAGAGCTCTGCCTGCCTCTACTTCTACTTCTGCCTCCCAAGAGTGCTGGGATTAAAGGCATGGTGTACCACCACGCCTGGCCCATTGGCTAAGGGTCCTAATAAGATGCATTATTACAAAAACACTGTTGCTGCAGAATGTTCACACCAAGTAGGGCAGAGTACAGGGAAAGAGTCACACAGCCTCCTGCCCTCTCACTCGAGGCTGCTGTAAGCCTCCTAGAACCTCCTCTGCATCCACACAGGTGCGATGATTTTAAATTTTATTTAACGTTGTGTATGATGGGGTGAGAGTGGGTACTGTGTGCTACGGCACATGCGTGGAGGTCAGGGGACAGTTCTCGGGACTGAGTTCTCTCCTTCCACCATGGTTTCCGAGGACTGCTCTCAGGAGGGCAGACTTCCTAAACAAGTGCTTCTGCTGAACAATTTTGTTCACTCCAGGTGCAGTGATTTTGTTTATGTACATAAATGAGATTCCTCGGTGGCCTGCTACCTTCTCTGTCACGGGCACCGTCACCATGGACCTCACTGATCTACTTCATTCTTTTTCAGGGGTGTGTGATATCACCATTTAGCCATTCCTTTCTTGAAGGCCATTTAAAATTTTAACATTTTTTGCCGGGTGGTGGTGGCGCACGCCTTTAATCCCAGCACTCGGGAGGCAGAGGCAGGCGGATTTCTGTGAGTTTGAGGCCAGCCTGGGCTACAGAGTGAGTTCCAGGAAAAGTACAAAGCTACACAGAGAAACCCTGTCTCAAAAAAAAATTTAACATTTTTTACCCCCCAAATGTTATAATAACATGCCCATTATGTTAATGTATTGCTGGGTACCATATATATGTTCTTTCGGAAGGGATCCCTAGAATTTTTTGGGGGGAGAGGGTTAAATCCATTGACAGTCTTTCACATTTTGATAGATTCTGTCAAAATTTTAAGCAACCTAGAAAGACAAATGAACCAACACCTTGAAGAAGTTTGGCGAACACTACAAGCTAAGGGGCCTTGAGAGAAAAGGCCCTGATGCAGTGAAGAGGTGGGCCAGTTAGGAGCTGGAGTCCGACAGTAGGCGAGAGCTGCTGAGAAGCACAAGAGCAGAGCAACCTTGGCTGAGGTGAGTGAGTGGAATGGCCCTAGTCAGAGGACAGATGAGAAGATTTGGTGCCATTGAGAGACATGACCAGGCTGGGGCTCTCTGTGCCTTCAGACACTCACGCTGAGGTCAAAGCCATCTTCAGGTTGAGGATAGTCATAGATAAAAACATACAGATAGGGCTGGGCTCAGTTGATAGAAAGTTTGCCTAGCTTTCAGGGGGCTCCCAGTTAGATCCCAAGAATTACGTAAGTGGTATGATGGCATATATCTAGAATCCCAGCACTTGGGAAGTAGAGGCAGGAGAATCAAGAGTTCAAGACAGGATAGGTTCAAGGCCAGCCTAGACTACATTGGATGCTTTCTATAAAAACAAAACAGAGGGAAGTGTTTGTACTATTTTTGTATTATTCTGAGCTAACCCAAACAAGCCAAGGTCCAATATGTTTTTGATAAGTAACTCAGAAGACACCACAAAGCACCAAGCCTTTGGGGTATGTCTCATAGCAGCTCAGTTCTCTAAGCAGGCTGAAGGGTCTGGTAGCTTAGGGAGGTTTGAAGGGATTTGGTGAAGAAAATGAGCATCCAAGCAGGGAAAGAGCATTGTGAACCCAAGAAGGAAAGGGAATTTAACGGCTGGTGGAATTTGATGGGTATGGTAACTTATACCCAGGATCATGGGATTCAAAAATCTGGGGCAGGAGGATCAATGTGAGTTCAAAGTCAGCCTGGGCTACAGAGTGAGATATTATTGAAGAAGAAAAGGAAAAAAAAGGAGAAAATAAGAAAAAGAAGAGGAAGAGGAGGAAGAGGAGGAGGAAGAGGAGGAGGAAGAGGAAGAGGAAGGGGAAGGGGAAGAAGAAGAAGAAGAAGAAGGAGGAGGAGGAGGAGGAGGAGGAGGAGGAGGAGGAGGAGGAGGAGAAGCCCCCGCTCTAGCCTCTTCTAATTCTTTTAAAATTTGAGACAAGGTCTTCCTAACTGTCCAACCTGGTGTTGAACTCACTCCATAGGTCAGGAAGACACTGAACTTGCTATCCTCCTGCCTCAGTCTCCTTTGGAAGCTTGCATGGCATCTTCTGGTGCTATTAAACTAGTGCTCATGGAGGAGGCTTTCAGGTCAGATCCATCCCAGGTCCTCTGGGCCTGTGTCGAAAGTGCACGGTGTCTTTAGCAAAAGGGACTTACCGTCCACCTCTGAGAGTCAACAAAGGACAATAGCAACGACTTAAAATGCTTGGGCAGTCTCTTGGAAAGCCTAAACAACAACTCAAAAGAGAGCTCCTCATGCTTGGTGTTGGGGTTTTTGTTAGCTAGTCTATCGCTCCTGGGGCGAGCATAGCCAGGATTATGAGTCTGTGCACCACTTAGCCTGTCTGTTTTCTTTCTTTCTTCCTTCCTTCCTTCCTTCCTTCCTTCCTTCCTTCCTTCCTTCCTTTCTTTCTTTCTTTCTTTCTTTCTTTCTTTTCCTAAGGGTTGGGGTTAAAAGAGTGTGTCATTAAGCTCTGCTTTGTTTTTTATTTTTTAATTACATGAATATATGTATATGGGGGCACACATTATATATATTATATATATTATAAATAATATGGATACATGGGGAGGGGCACACGTTCTACAGAGGGCATGTGGAGGTCATAGGACAACTTGTATGATTTGTCTCTGTCTTCCCACCATGCTCCAGAAACTGACCTCAGGTGGTAGTCAGTAGGCTTGGTGCCTTTACCCCCCAACAGTTGAATAGTTTCATTTCAGGGTTAAATGCTGTGACGGTTAATGTTCACTGTCAAGTTCACTGTCAGCTTGACAAAATCTAGAATCACCTGGGAGATGGGTCAATGGGAATGTTTGTGGTGGGGGATTGTCTCGATCAACTAATATGGGAAGACCTTCTTCTTCTTCTTCTTCTTCTTCTTCTTCTTCTTCTTCTTCTTCTTCTTCTTCTTCTTCTTCTTCTTCTCCTCCTCCTCCTCCTCCTCCTCCTCCTCCTCCTCCTCCTCCTCCTCCTCCTCCTCCTTCTTTTTCTCCTTCTTCTTGATTTTTCAAGACAGGGTTTCTCTCTGTAGCCCTGGATGAATTGAGTCCTGCCTCAGTTCTCCTGCATGATAAACTGCATCTTGAACTGTTAGCTAAAAATAAATCCTTTCTCATTGATATTTCTTTTGTCAGAATATTTCATCACAGCAATAGGAAAAGAAAATAAGACAAAGCTGGTACTTTTGTTTTGTCTTTTATTTACTCATTTGTTTGTTTATTTATTTATTGAGACAATATCTAGCCCTGGCTAGTCTGGATATAACTGTGTAGACCAGGCTAACCTCAGAATCTGCCTTCTAGCCTTTGTCTCATAAATTCCTTTATCTCCATGCACAGGTTGCGTATCACTACCTTTACTACTGACATATTTACACGTGAACTGATATAAGGCTGTGTTTTGCTTCAAAAAATGGAAGTGAGGAGATGGGTAAAGGAACAGACAAAAGATACCACCCAAAACTTAAAATTAATTGAAGCTGGATGCTTAGAAAAACATTTTTTTTCTAAGCATTTCTAACATTTCTGGGCATGATAGCGTAAGCCTTTAATCCCAGCACTTTTGAGGCAGAGGCAGGCAGATCTGTGAATTTGAGGCAAGCCTGGTTTACAAATCGAGTTCCAGAACAGCCAGGGCTGTTACACAGAGAAACCCTGTAAACAAATAAATAAACAAATAAAATAAATAAAGGAAGAAAGAAAGACAGGAAGAGAGAGGGGGGGGGAGGGAGGGAGGGAGGGAGAGGGGGGAGGGAGGGAAGAAGAGAGGGAGGAAGGAAGAAAGAAAAAAGAAGTCTGTCTATCTATCTGTTTTTTGTGTATGCGTATAGCCTCAGCAGTCAGGTGATAGCTTTCAGGAGTCAATTCTTTCTTTCTACCCATAGGTCCCAGGACCAGAAGTGAGATTCTCAGGCTTGTCAGTGAGCGCCTTTACTTTCTGAGCTGTATCATTGCCCTGTTCGTATTGTCTTATTATTTTATTCTGTAGTCAGACCTTTTCGTCAGGACTGCCAGCTCCCCAGTAATGACACCAAGACTTATTATTAATTATAAAAGCTCAGCTGATAGCTCAAGCTTGTTACTAACTATCTCTTACAGTTTAAATTAACCTATTTCTCTTTTTTTTTTTTTTTTTTTTTTTTTTGGTTTTTCGACACAGGGTTTCTCTGTGTAGCCTTGTGCCTTTCCTGGAACTCACTTTGGAGACTAGGCTGGCCTCGAACTCACAGAGATCCTTCTGCCTCTGCCTCCCGAGTGCTGGGATTAAAGGCGTGTGCCACCACCGCCCGGCGAATCCTACTTCTTAATTGTTGCATGACTCCTAAATGGTCTTATAATAAAAAACCCAGAGCGAGATAATGGGGTAAATGTTGAAAGATCAGAGAGGCAAAGGAACAAGCCACTAAAGAAATTTCTCACCACTGCTGAGTCCTCAGGCTGAATGGAAGGTGAGACCCTACTCCACAAATCCTCTGACTGGAAGTCTCTGAATCCTCAGCCGAAAGGACTCTGGTTTCTATCTCCTCACACCTTGTATACCCTTCTATGCCCAACCATCACGTCCTTCCTAGTGCTGGGATTAATGGCGTGTGTGCTTCCCAAATACTGGTAGCAAAGGCATGAGATCTCAAGCACTGGGATTAAAGGTGTGTGCCACCACTGCCTGGCCTCTGTGTTTAATCTAGTGGCTGGCTCTGTCCTCTGATCTTTATTTGATACACAATATATCACCACACTTAATTCCAGTAACACACAAATTTAGAGATTTGAGTTTCTGATCTGTGGGACTCCTATTCAAATCATTGCAAAGGGTGCAGATCTTTCTTCATCCCAAGAGAAAAACAAGACAGATATCTCTTCTTTACCAGGCCCTATTCTTGAAAACTCACAAGCCAATGCGAAGCCAGTGTGATAGCTGCTAGAGAGTACCCACAGTCATAGCTGAGGCAGGAGGATCCCTTAAGCTGGGGTGGGGGTGGTGTTGAGGCTAGCATGGACAATACAGGGAGACCCAGTCTCCAAGAGGAGACTAGAGGAGGAGACACAGGGTGGGGAAAGGAAGGAGGGAGAGAAGGAAAAATGTGGGTAGCACTTGGCTGTGAGTTTTCTGAAAAGACTCCCCGAGAGCAGGGCTGCCTGAGATGGCTCGGGTAAAGGTGCCTGAGTTGGATTCCTGGAACCTATGGTGAAGGAGTGGGGCTCACTCACGCCCCCTGACTTGCACATGCGCACCACAGCATATGAGTATGTGAGGGAGTGCACGCGCGCGTGTGCACATACACGCACAAGACACATACAATACACACAAGGAAATAAATAGGTGTTTTTAAGTTGGAAAAAAAAAAGACTCCCTGCCACCCAGAGCCAAGGCCCAAATAATCTCTTTCCCATGTACCCCCTCTTCTCCTTGTATGGGATTTTCTTCTAGTGTTCTCTTTCTTTAAGGTGTGGCCCTTGGCAGACGTCCAGCTTTGAAAAGGGGGTCTCTAATCTTCCTCTTGGCTTTGAACTAGAGCCTTTCCTGGATTCCAGGCTCAGGGTCCATCCTCTAGCACCTGGGGCGAAGGATGCCTCAGCTGCAGCTGCAGGTCTCACCCAGCTTCACTCTCCTCACACGTGGCCCCCTCCCGTGTTTTGTTTATTTCTGTTTTTTGTTTGTTTGTTTGTTTTTCTGGCCTTTGTGGCTCCTTTTGCCAGCTCAGGCAGGCAGGTCCAGGTCAGGAGCTCGGAGGAGGCGGTATTTATAAGTTAGGAAGAATATTCCAGATAGATGAGTCTCTTCCAGCAGGACTGAAACTCCTGGCTGCAGGAGCATGGAGAGACCTGCTCCTTCAGACCAGCAGAGAGAGGAGGCTGGGTAACTTGAGTCCGTGATCTTACCGCGCATACGTTCCCTCCCCCTCCTCTATCCCAAGCGGGCCTAGAACCCCGTGAAGCTGAAGAAAACTCTGTCCCTGTGTCTCCTGCTCCCCCCACCAAAATGCCAGGGTTACAGGCATGCCCCTCCATGCCCAGTCCACCCCCCACCCCCCACCCCCACCCCCCACCCCCGGAAGATTACAAGATATACAAAGAGGGGCCAGTGAGATGGCTCAGTGGGATAAGGCATTTGACCACCAAGCCTGACTATCTGATTTCACCCCAAGGTAGAAGGAGAGAACCACCTACCAAGAGTTATCTGTCCTCTGACCTCCACCTTGATCCATGGTGTTTGGCCCCTCCAAGACACAAAGTAGAATATGTACAAAGGGCCTTCTGCCTTCAACTGCCCCTGTCCTTCTCTACAAACTCACATCCATAGCCTGTAAATTCAGTGAGACTGAGCAAGCTGGCCAGCTGCTAACCCCTTCTCCCAGCCCTCTGCGCAGACTACCTTGTTTTTCTGGTGCTGTTGGGGAAGGGGGGCATTTTCCTCTACTGCTAACTCCAACTCCAAAGTAACAAGCAAGCTTGGGTGGCTTTCCCTTGGGGGGCAGCTGTCTGGGAAGCCAGCCAAGTTGCCTTTTGGTCTTCCGAGGGGAAACCAGGGTACAAGTTAGGGCGAGGGGCCAAAGAGAGGGAGGGTTCAGCGGTCTTCAAATGTCTGCCAATAGACTTGCCCACCTCTGCTACCAAATGTCTTTTATTAAAAAGTACAACTTGGGGGCTGAGGATGTGGCTCAGTTGGTAGACTGCTTGGCTAGCACCAGTGATGTCATGAGTTCCATCCCCAGGACCACATGAACTGGGTATGGATGTACACATCTGTAATCTCAGCGGTGGAGAGCATGGAGTCAGGAGGGGCAGACATGCAGAGTCATCCTCAGTTACACAGTGAATCTGAGACCAGCCTGAGATACCGGAGACCCTGTCTAAAAACAAGACAACAACAAAATCAGGTTGGAGAGCTAGGCAGGGCAGTGTATGACTGCAGTCCTGTTATTCTGAGGAAGCTAAGGCAGGTGGATCACTGAGACCAGGGTTTGAGGCCAGCCTTGGCAACAAAGTAAGACTATCTCCAAATAAATAAGTAAATAAATACATGACTTGAATGATTTCTTGAAATATCATATTTTGGGGGACTGGAGAGACAGCTCAGCTGTTAAGCGCACTTGCTGCTCTTTTAGAGGACTGGGGTTCAGTTCCTAGCACCCAAAGGGAGGTTCATAACCATCAGTAACTCCAGTTCCAGGGGACCTGATGCCCTCTTCTGGCCTCTTCAACTACTACATGCACATGATACACAGACATGCATGCAGACAAAAAATCTATACACATAAAATGATAAACTAAAGATAATAACTATGGGGCTGGAGAGATGGTTCAGTGGTTAAGAGCAATTACTGCTCTTGCAGAGGACCCTGATTTGGTTCCCAGCACTCAGAGAGTAGCTCCAAACTTCAGTTCCAGGGGGTCCAACATCTCTTCTGACCTCCAAGGTTCCTGGTTGCATGTGGTACACATATATACACACATAAAATAAAACAAATATTCTTAAGAATCATATACATGTTGGTTAGTAAACTTAGGAGGACTTTACTCAAATAATGCCTGACCAGGATTTCTCCCTCTTGAGTGTTTCCTATTGATCCCAGAACAAGTACCACAAACTAAGTGGCTTTTAAAAAAGGAAATTTTAGCCAGGTGTGGTGGCACACGCCTTTAATCCCAGCCTCGGGAGGCAGAGGCAGGTGGATCTCTGTGAGTTGGAGGCCAGCCTGGTCTACAGAGCAAGTTCCAGGACAGCAAGGACTAAACAGAGAAACCCTGTACTGAAAAACAAAAAAACCAAACCAACCAACAAACAAACAAATTACAGTTATAAGCCAGACTGTGGGGTCTCAAAACTAACCAACCAAACAAAAATTAGTTACAAGGGAGACTGGAGAAAAAAATGGAGTCTTTTTTGTAATTTGGAGTATTTGATATGACAGCAACATTATTTTGTAATTATCTCAGACAGTCATTGTTTTCCCTGTGCTCTCTCTGCTCTGTATTCAGAATATACACGTGGTGTATTTACATAATAAGGTTTATGTGTATTAGTGTCTTTCCAAAATGTTCTTTGATATTTTTTCATGTTTTCCAGAAAGTGCTTAAATTTTGTTCATCTATATCCTCCACATTTACTATTATGTTTATTTCTTGTTCCTTTTCTTTTTATCTTTCATTACTCAGACACACAGGGTTTATTTCATTTACTGAGGAGGTTTCAGCATTCATGGACATAAATCTTGCACGCTTTCACAGAGTCAAAGTTGAAAAATGTATGTTAGATGAATTATAACTTTCAAAAAAACTTTCTTTTGAGATTATAATTACAACATTTCTCCCTTTCCTTTCCTCCCTCCAAACCCTTCCATGCTCACTTTCAAATTCATGCCCCCTTTTTTTTTCATTAATTTTTGTTACATGCATATATGTGTACACACACACACACACACACACACACACACACACACACACACAAATACAACCTGCGTAGTCTGCCTGCTACTTGTATGCATGTTTTCGGGTTGACCACTTGGTTACTGCATAACCAACTAGTATACTCTTCCCTCGGGAAGACTATTCTCTCCCACTCAGCGTTCCTCTGGTGCCTGCAGACCTTGAACACTGATCCTTCCGTCTCCACCTCCTGAGTTCAGGCTTGGTCTGCATGCACCACTGCACGAGGTTTATGCAACCCTGGGGACTGAACTCAGGGCTTTGTGTGTGTTAAGTGCTCTACTCATGGAGCAACATCACCAGCCCTCTCCGGTATATTTTGCAATCTAGTCTAATTAACTGTAATGTTGTGATGTTTCAGGGGATTCCTTCAGTGTTGTTAGTGTGGACACTCACACTCCTGAAAAGTGTGGTATTCTTCGGCTAATAAGGTCTATACTTTCTGGTTGAATAACTTCTCAGCATATTTCAAAAGCCTGCTCCTTCATCTGGACCCAATACCTTCGTCAAATCTTGTTTAACTTTCCTGGGAGACTTATTTTCCTCTCTCTGAGCTTTAGTAAAACTTAGAACTGGGGTTATAACCATAGAGCATGTATGTTTTCATTCTTTGGTTATAAAATTCCTTTCCCAGAAGGGCCCAGCACCCGGGAGGCAGAGACAGGCAGATCTCTGAGTTCAAGGCCAGCATAGTCCAACAGAGTGAGTTCCAGGACAGCCGGGGCTACACAGGGAAACTTTGTCTTAGGGGGTGGGAGAGAATTCCTTTCCCAGAGAACCAAAAAATAAATACATATATAAAAAAATAAAAAAAGAAGAAAAAAAGAAAAAGCGCATGGTTTCTTCTCTAGGCTGTGTGAGTCAAATTGAAGTGTATTTGGAGGAGAGAAGGATGATGCTTTCTTATCCATCTATGCATTTCCCTCTTCTGCAGTTTTACCCCTGTAGAAGACTGAGGAAGGAAGGGAAGAGAGAAGGGAGAGGGAACAAGAGAGTGTCCTAAGAATTCAAAAAGTAGAAAGAGCTCCTGCTTAGCACTAGCTGGAACCAGAACCCTGATCTGGGACCACGGTTTTTCTGTCCCACTGCGAAGCCTTCTGTGGATGTTAAGCCCCCAACTCCTGTGAGAACTTTATCGGTTTGGAAATGAACTAAAATGTTCTGTGGCTTCCAGTCTTCCCCTGCCCACCCCCTGCTCTGGAGTGCTATCCACAGGGTGTTTCTTCGCGGGGTCCTCGGGAAGAATCCTGCCACCTAGAGGCCGGCTAGGGAACTCCTCTTCCTAAGGACCGTCAAGCTTGCGATGGCTCGTCCATCCGCGCTGGGTGGGGTCTCCGCGTTTTGAGCAAACTTGGTGTTGGAGATGCCCTGAGCTGGGGGCTCAGGCTTGCAGGGGCAGAGGCTGAGGTCTCTCCCTCCGCCGCCTCTTACAGGTCTATCCCAGCTCAGCCGAAGCAACAGGATGCGAAGGGCTTGGAGCCACAGAGACCCGGCCAGCTCGAGCTCACGCAGAAAGCGGGCGGGAAGCCCGGGTTGGCAACCGCGCAAAACAAGGCTGCTTTCTTTAGCAGAACGCCTTCGGACAAACGGCCGGGAGAGATGGAGGGGAGGCGGCTGTCAGGTCCGGAATGCACACACCTGTACCCCACAAGGCTCCTTTGAATTCCTTCTGCTCCGTAGTCTCCCCGGGGCTTGGCCCGAGGCACGGGGAGGGGAGTCTGGCAGCCTGTGCCCTGGGGAGGAGCACCCCGCCCAGACCTCCAGGAGGAGCGGCCACCGGGGGAGATTCGGCGCCAGCACGTAACTGAAGTTCCCCTAAAGCTTCTTCCTGTCTCCCCCGCTCCTCCACCCCCACCTCCCGCACCTGCAGCTCCCGCCTCTGCCCCGCCCCTGAGCCCACGGCAAACAAAGCTTTCTAGAAACAAGAGTTTCGGAAGGGATTTCAGACCTTGGGTGAACCACAGCGCAGGCGAAGCCTCCTTGCCCGCTCTACCTGATCCTTGCTCACATCCTATTTTCTTGTTTATTAGTTCTTCGTATGTTGGAGGAAGAAACTGAAGTTCACAGAAGTGAATGATATTTGTATTTCTCTATCTGCTGGGTTGCAAAGCAATGTAGTATATATCTTTTATTTTGTTTTCTGAGACAGGGTCTCCAGTAGCCCAGGCTGGCCTCAAACTCACTATGTAGTGGAGGAATGGCCACGAACAACGCCTTTAAAGTTTTGACTTGTGCTCGTGTGGGTACGTGTTCCTGCATGTGTGGAGGCAAGAGATAGATATCAGGCATCTTCCCCAGTCATTCTCTATTTTATTTTTTGAGACAGGATCTCTTACTGAGCATGGAGCTTGCTGATTCGGCATGGCTGATTCCTCTTTGAGCTCCAAGGATCTGCCAGTTTGGACCGGAAAGCATTGAGATTCTACATGCAAATCACCACACTTAGCTTTTTACATGGATCCTGGGATAACTCTGGGTCTTAATGAACTTAAAGCTTACTTTACCTGCTGAGCTATTTCCCTAGGCCCTAACCTTGAACAGAAGTTCCTCCTGCCCCACCCCCCTCCTTCATCTCCCTAGTGCTGGCCTAGTTAATGGGTTCTGGAGATGGAACTCAGGGCTTCGTGAATCTGACACAAACACTCTACTGAGCGACATCTCCCAGTCTTATTTCCGTCCTTTCCCACCTTAGAGTCTCACTTTGTAGCCTGGCTAGCCTGGAACTTGCTATGTAGACTAGGCTGGCCTCGAACTCACAGAAATCCACCTGCCTCTGCATCCCAAGTGCCGGGGTTAAAGGCATGAGCCACCACACCCAGCCAATTTAAAATCTTTCAAAACATATTTTTTAAAAAATCAAAAAAGGAAGGGAGGAAGGAAGGAGGGGGAGGGAGAAAAAGAAAAAGAAAGAGTAAACAAAGATAGAAGAAAGGCAACAGAGCTGATGATAACATACAGTCTTAAGTCAGTTGTAATCACAGCTGCCCCGATGTGCACCCATGGGTCACTTGTGTAGTTATAGTCCTAGTAACAAAGGTAGTTCCCCGGCAGTGTGTGGACATTCTTAATAACTCTAAGGACACCAAAGAGGACTACTGCCTGGCCCATGGAATAAAGATCAGCATGATAAGGAGGACCCATTGGAAGCCAATAAAATTACACTCTCTACCAGCATACCCCATCCCTGGAGAATGAGTGGTGGGAACTGTTGGCATTCTGGCCCACCCCTTGGGAATCCACCCTGCTTTCTGACTTAAATCCTCCTTTAAGGAAAACCCCTTCCTTCTTCTTCTTCTTCTTCTTCTTCTTCTTCTTCTTCTTCTTCTTCT